>JAHWFP010192378.1:16396-35698 GCA_023313725.1 Lithobius niger | reverse complement strand
TTGTTTTCCCCTTCTTTTTACAGATAGTAATTTGGTTTCCAGATTTTGCGAAAGTCTTCCGTCTTACACAATCATATTGTAACTCATTAAACCATGCGCAATGGCTGTTTGCCGTGACGTCACCATGAGTTAGCCAATGACATACGAGAACAACGGCTGTTTGGCCGTCTGATTGGCCTAGCCCAGTCACGTGATATGCACGTCACAACAAACAGCCATGGCGCGTGGTATAGTGATCTCTCCTAAAATCTCAGATCAAAATATTTAGCGCACATTCATACCCATACACACAAAAAAATATTCTTTGTACTTGAAATAGCCAAGACAAAAAAAAAAAAAGAATTCACAGACTGCTGTATGAAGTCGATCCAATTTGGGTGGTGGGCTTACCACCCCCATCACCCTGTATACAGCCTTCCGCGTATTACAAAGCGACGTTAATCCATGGAAAATCCTATCACGCAAATCTGGCAACAAACTGTCGGGTGTAATTAAGGGTGTAAGTTTTGAGTTCGCGTTGGGATTAACGTCTTAAAAGTTTAAGCTTCCTCTTTGCGCGGTATTTCATTCTCCTAAAGGAGATATACCGTCGTGTTTTCCTTCCTTTAAAAAAAATATGAGTCCATTAGGTGTCTTTGTACCTGGTCCATTGTGTTGGTGTGGAGGGAGACTTTTTTTTTTAATCCACCCTGCTTAGTGGCATTTTTAAAATTCGTCGGATGATTTCTAAAATCCACAGATTCATCTTAGTTGGTGTAATACTGCGGCATCGTGGCGGCCATTGTTTGAACGATCATGAAAAGTTTTTCTTAATTGCTTTAATCCCTTGCAACAACAATTACAAAACCACAGGCGTTTTATGCATTTAATACAGGGTGGTCCACAAAAAAACTGACGACCCAACAATTTTCTAAGTCCAACTTTTCCAGTTAGCATCCCTCAGCACCAGGAGAGGACAGAAATCAATAATAAAATTCCTTCACACCTTTTAAAGCTGGACAGTTTTAAACATGCAAAAAAAAAACAGTGGTTGATTGATGGTTAAAATGTATCGATGGTTTATACAACACAAATATGAATTCCTAACTGATTGTAAATATCTAAATATGTTGAAAATAACTTGTAATACGTATTTATTGAAATTATGATGTCAAACTAATTTTCCAACTGAATTTTACAACATAAGTGTCTTTGATGTAATCTGTATTATTCAGTATATTATTTTGCAACCCATACAAGATCATCATGATCTTCGGGATGCTTGATGAATTAAAAAAAAAATTATTTATTTAAAAAAAATAAGCTAATGAAACGGGAAGATTTCTGTCCTCTCCTGGTTCTGAAGGGTGCTAACTAGATAAGTTGGACTTAGAAAATGGTGGGTCGTCAGTTTTTTGTGGAGGGTGGTCCATAATTCTAAGTACAAACTTTTTTTTTTGTTAGCACCCTCCAGAACCGAAAAGGGACTTTCAAAAATACCTTTCTATTAAGACATCATTTGACCGTTTATGGTTCTGGAGGGTGCTAACAAAAGTTTTGTATTAGACAAATGTGGCTCGTCAGTTTTTTAAGGACCACTGTGTATAGACTTATTCTTGATGACCGCCTCACTAAAGAGTTGACAGATAGGGAAAGAGGGATAAAGAGTGCGATTACTACCTGCCTAAAAGACCAAAATTGCTGTAATCGTTTCCAACAGTGTTGTCGTTACCAACGATTTTGACGTCTTTCTTGCACCACCCCGAATCGTATTGCAGCCGTGAGTAGCCAGTTTGGTCACACTGAAAACCACGCGAGAAAAAATACAAAAAATACAAAAACAACCACGAGCTTCCTGAAACTGCCTGTAAGCCGAGCAACGCACAGCCTTAGAAGCCGGCATTGTGGAACAGGAAACAGTTGAACGCGAGATCGAAACCGGCCAAAGAAACGCGTGATACTTGAAACCCGTAATTCGAGCTCACAGAAGACAAGCAGTATTTTCCAAAACTGAAAGACAGTGAATCTGAGTGTAGTTTATGTGCAGAAATGGCAAAAGAATGACTGCTTCCCCCCTCCCCTTCTCCCTTCAATTATTATTTTTTCAAAGATTTGAAATGGAGGGGGTCTCTTAATTGCGATGAAGTGGGGAGATTATCCTCAAGCAGCTTATGTGTAACAGTGTAACGCCAATACTAAACCTAAAAAAAAAAAACTTGAGTGAATTATTTAATTTTAGAAGGGTAAGCTTTTTAAAATTATGAAAATTCTTTATTGATTAAGGTTTAGTTGAAACCGAATTGAACCCTTAAAACCGGCAACTAAACACCGCCGCCGTAATTTTTTTTTACGAACTTATTTTATCGATATAAATAACCACATTGCCAATGTCAAAGGGACTACTATGGAGCAGTGACATTTGCCGCCATATTGGCACCAGTATGGGTTTTGGAGGGCATAACTGCAAGGTGCACTACATAAAAATGGAGGGAAAAACAACGGAAGAGCGGATTTCTTAGGCTTAAAATAACGTTGTTTTCTCCAACAACAAAAATCGCGCGTTTTAGGTCTAAGAAATCACTCTTCACAGCATCGGCTTCAGTATGACGCCCTTCTGTTTCTCTGTGCAGTGCCCCTTGCAGCTAACCCATTAAGGCTCCAGCATTGAGTTGTATACAATAATACTACGTCGTGTCACTGCTCTATAGTAGGCTACACCATGAATCAATTGAAAAGATAAGACTCGTGCTGGAAGCGTATACTATTGCTGTAAATCGTCATAGGGTGATGAACATCGTAAAGAATTGCCATCAATTGGAACATTGGCAAAAATATTTTTTAAATGTGCCACTAAACCGCATATGAATGTCAGTGGTCAACCAGGCAACTGATCCAAGATGGTGGCTCACTGAGTGGGTGTGTCTCTGTCGTGCTTTGGAGATTTCATTGTGTTTCATTTTTATTTGTAAGTATGGATTCTTAGGTTGCAGGATTGTTTCGCTATGGGCGTGTTTTCGTTGTATTTGTGTTGTTTATTGTAGGTGACCAAGAGGGGAATTACCGCTCGAAAATTAAAATAATTGTGCCGTTTTGTGCCCTTGGGGTTTTGTCTCGTGCTGTCAGGAGCGGAATTTCTATACCACAATTTTATCTCTTAAATTTCTTTTACAATGGTTTTTGTGTAAGAATTGGATATAAGATGACCGTTATCCTTCAAATGACCAATGAGGTAGGAGGCGCCAGATAAATGTCCAGCTCGTTCGGAGCGAATTTGTTCGGTGAAGTGTGGAGAGAAACCTGCAGCGGTTATCCATCTTCGGAGTTTTAAAAACGAGCAGGAAAATTTCCCTCTTTCCTCCTGTTTTTTTTTCTTTTATTTCGTCTCCCCATCTCCACCCCCCCACCCCCGCACAGAACTAGGCGACGAAAGCGCCTGTAGGTGCGCGAGGGGTCGGTGTAATCTGGAGTCTGGACGTACAATGAGGCGGGATGAAGACAAATGACCGGTCTGTAGAAAGACGCCAGTCGCACACCTACGGGATTTGGTCATCAATTCCCGTCGTGTTTAAAAGGCATTTCACATTTCCGCTGCTTTGTAATTGCTACCTGCTGGGTCGCTGGGTTCGCTTACACCTGGTTTTCGTGCGATATTCCTTCAGCACTAGAGCGTGTTATCCCTCAAACCGCCAGTTGGCGAATTAACATGGAAAAATAGGCGTTATTTATTTATTTATGTATTTTTTTTATCTTAAAGCAAATTGATGTACTAAGATCTATCATTGACGTTTTTGGTGATGGGCGGTGCGATGCAGAACGCAGTGATTTCTCATCTTGTGCTAGGGTCTGTCTGTACGATAACTGTTGAACCCACTGACCTATTCATTTAGTGTTGGCAGATACCCACAAGCAATTGCCTTCGATATCACGGCGCTGCACACTCCCCCTCCCCCGTCCCTCGCCTACCAAGACACCCTTAAACATTTTTTCTTCAATATCCGTATTTGAAAAAAAACTTCCCGTAAAAATAATCACAAAATTTATAAACACAAATGTTGGTCTTTTGTTACAATGTAGATTGTAACACGCTATTTACGAATAGCAGGGCGCACCTTGTGTGAACGCACACGGTGCACCTTGCAGTTACATGAGCTGCTTGGCATCCTGTCAACTTCCGTCTACACCGGAACTTGGCCGAACGCCAACAGCCGGGAGCGAGGCTACTCTATTGTTCAAAACCAGTTAGAGCCGGCTCCAACCTGTTAGCGGTTACGCAACGTAATGCCTCAGGCGACTTCTATTGTTCTGGCCCACGCATAAATACGAGGGACTGGACCATGGGAAGGGACTTGGTGTGGGGCAGACAACTCGAAAGGTTGTCTCCCTGGACTCTGCTAGGATTAGACCAAGCTCCAACTTGATTTTAATGCCTAATATGTGTTCTCAGTGCATAGTCCCCTAGCTATGCAGTAAGGAGTAAATTGGGTTTTGAGATTATTCTTGGATTCAATCGTCTACTCCCTGAGTGCGTCACAAAATTACTCCTAAAGCAAAACTGAAAGTGAAACTTATGAAAGTGAACTCTTTTTTTTCTTTTTTTTTTTTTTTCTTTCCCCTACTGATTTAGGATCTTACATAAAAATGACCAATTCGGGTTAGTGGGGTAAAAAAAAATATCACGATGAGAGCTATAACTAATTTTCCTTTGCGTAGTGCTAGGAAACAAAACGTTCAGGTTGCTATCTAAAAAAATTGATACAAGACAATAAATTTTATTGTTGCAACTTAGGATGATGATACGGTAATAAGATTTATGGGTGGTGCTGATGACCTGTATAGGTTAGAGCTCCGTGACCGTGAATAAACTAAACTAAACTAGGCCTACATTTAGCAAAACATCCATTTAGGTCATTTAGTAAGACGTTCGTTTATTAAAAATTCCATAGCTTAGAGTAATAACTAATGAACAGGGTAACGCGAAACTAAAACCAATAAATTGTACCTCTAAATTTATTAACCCTTTTTTCCCCAAAAAAACTGACACCAATTAATTTCATAAGAAAAAATTGTCTTTTTACATAGCTGTCAACTGCGGTAGACAGGACAGAATGCGTAATTTTTGTTATTTATCTTCGTAAGCAAAACTTTTCATGCTTCATTTAAATCCAAAAGGCAATGGAAGTAGGTTTGCATCTGAATTTATATGAAATTACACGCTGACACTTGAGTCCTATCCACATTAATAGATACGTGATTCGCTTTAATGTTCAGCTAGATAAGTTCTTGGCATTTCAAAAAACATCTAAAATCGCTCACCTCATTGTGCTATTGATCGTCCGCCATTTTTACATTACCTTCTCCCCCCTCCCCCACGTAAATGTGGGTGTGAAAATGGCTAAAGGTTTAAGCTCAATAGCCCCTTTAATGACAAACTTTGTGTGCGCTGTATAAATTAAAGCCGATGCCATAAGTGACAATGAATCTGTGTTAGCCTGGACTGATGATTTTTAGCATCAGAAAGGTTTACTTTCATACCGATTTGACGCACATTATTTGTTTCCAACCGAAACAGGCGCAGACGTTCGGCCACCGTGAAAGCCGATCGACCATGCAGGCAAGCCGACGAATGAGTTCAAAGGAATAAGGACGTATCTTAAAGTGTCCGCGGCCTATCTTGAGTTCGCCCCAGAACGACACAGATACTCAATTGTATGTTTTTGGTAGCAGAGTGCCTTGTTGATATCCAAGATGGTTACAAAAACAATGGCGGCCGTCGACTAAAGCCGCCCCTTCCAGGAAGACGTAGCCGCTCATAAAATAACTGCAGTTAATAAATATCTACACTTTCGCAGGACGTGGTAGTATCCAAGTTTAACTTTCGCTTCACATTCCACCGTTTAAACAAGGCCGTATGGGAGAGAAGCTGAAGGTTTCGTTTCCTGGCTCCAGCCACGTTGAGTATTATTTTACCTAAGCAACGTTGCGAGACGTGAATTTTCCAGCCCTTGCGAGAATTGGCGTGGAGTCGGGAGGCGAACCAAACTATTTCTACCTCAGTCGGCCTTGGTTTGGACAATCCAACTCCAGATTCGCTTTGTGGTCGTTTCAATGATGTTGCACCTGAACTAACCATAGAACGAGTGATATTTTTGACATCTATTTGTTATGTTAACTCTACACCACGCGCCATGGCTGTTTGCTGTGACGTGCATATCACGTGACTGGGCTAGTCCAATCGGAAGGCCAAACAGCCGTTGTTCTCGTTCGTCATTGGCTAACTCATGGTGACGTCACAGCCAACAGCCATTGCGCATGGTTTAGAATGGCCAACGTATTTTAAATTGGCTGCCATCAGGGGTTCCCGAGAGACCCCCACCTAATAAGCTGTACAACTTAGTCAAACTTCGGTATTTAATTTTTATTTGATGAACACACTTTAAGGAGGCTGATTATCAAGGGAACATGGTATTCTTCTTATTAATAAAACCAGGTTTTATAAAATTAGAACGCTGTTGCTTAGGTTCATTGTGTGTCAAAAACCGATTATGGGCAAAACTCCACAAATCTGAGTTATACCAGGACAAAAAAATATTTATGTGGGAAAGTTGTGTCAATCAGTATTACGTGGGAACATCAAAATTATGTTACAAAAACATTTTTTTTTTAAATCAAACAGAGGGGTGCGGCTAACGTTCATATTAAATTAAAAACCGTCGTTTGGCAAAGTTACGCAAAACTTAAATTTTGGAGAAAAAAAAATCTAGATTAGGTCGAAAGTCTCTGGAAATATTCAATATACGGTACGCTAATAACAATTTCCAAACAAATTGGCTGTTAAAAATTTTTTTTCTGATACAATTTTGCGAAATACTACTTGGTGGGGGTCCCGTGAAACTTGTGTGGGTCCGGTTGGTCGTTCTATGGTTAAAACATACACAGCTTATATTAAAAGGTCATTCCTCCCAGCGCTATTTTCCTCGATCCTTCACATCAAGTTCGGCCCCACAAGTTTTATTTACTTCCGTTAGTCAATCCATAGCTAAAAATCCGTTTTAAAATATGGCGTCTATGAGATTTTCTGTTGAATATTGATAACTTTATTTACTGCGCCCCGCACGTATATGAGCCTTTGCGAGCCTACAATAACCATGAAGTTAAATTGTTTCCGCTTGTGATGACAGTTTTTGCGTCAATGCTGTCACGTGACCCGAAACTCGTCTGCTAGGCCGGACGTTCACGTGATCACGAGAAGACGGAGGACGGAAGTGACGTTGTAGTATTACTACACCCAATCTCGCGACGACAGCGCGCGGACACATGACTTCGCGTGGCTGTTATAAGGTAGGCCGGATGTTGCTGTAAAAGTAGGTTGTTCCACAATTGGTCGCATGGGTTCGCGACTTAGGACGAGAGAAGGAACATGCATTATCATAGGAACTCATTCTTCGGCCCCTACTATTTGCCATTTTTTTTTATTACCCCAGTTAAACTTTTCCTTAAGGCCACTAAAAGTTAATTAAATAGTTCTCAGGAGTAGTCCTTAAAAAAAAACTCATGCAAGCGCAGGACATTTTTTTGGGAGAAGGGGTTTGAGTTGCAACATTTTATTGTAAATGCCAAGTTCAGTCACCTTCAGAGTGCAAATGTTCACACTTGATTTTTTTGGATTCAAATTTTTAGTTGTACTGCGGCTCGGAGAGGCTCGTTGATTAGTTTTGCGGCAATCGTGTGGGTGGAGATGGGGATGATATGGTCATCGGATCCAGGAAAGATTTGGCGAAAACATCATGCGTGGTTGGACTTTTTTTTTTAGACTTCTGGCCTAAAAATACGTTCCATGCGTTACGCAAAAAAAAACTATGCGGTGCTTTCGAGAACCACTTAATTAACGTTTAGTAGCAGAAGGGAGAAAAAATCCCTTTCACCTTCACTTAAACGCCGACTCCCTATAACTTTGGACGTGTGACAAGAGAAGACGGCGACTATTTGGCATGGGTTAGTCTAGGCATTTCAGACACGCCATCGATGAATCGCATTGAGTTTCGGAGGTGACACGCCCCACTAGCTCTTCCAGCCCTTCCTTATCTATACGAGGGAAAAAAATAAGGCATGTGTTGTGTCCCATTTTTTAACCGACCCAGTTTTTTTATCGTCTTTTGTTTTCTTTATTTTCCTTTCTAGCACACCTCTCTTCGCCACCATGCTCTTTTGCTATCGACGTTCGGAGTCATTCAACTTTTGCCGTTTCGCTTAGCACTTAAAGACTTCCGTACGAACGATCGGCGTCTCTTTTCCACATTTTTAATCTGGATTTTTATTTTTGGGAGACCCGCCTTTTCCAAGAGTTGCGTTCCGATCTTTGCCGCCCTTGCTGACGCAGGGTTATCTTTCGTTTGGAAGACAGCGATCCTTTCTGGTTTTTGTTTCTTCCCATCTTGCACCTCAACCTTCAGTCCCCTCTTCTCTCGACGCCTTGTTTTCGCCAACGCTAATTTGTTTGGCGCGCGCACTGGCAGGCTCAAGAGGCCTCATTTTGCAAAGATAACATAGTCCGATTACTTTTAGGTTATTACGGCCAATCGTAAACTAGCGCAAGGGAGCTTCTATTTCATTTTCTACAACCATCTCCCTTGCTTTTCGCGTGCGTGTAATGCGATTCCACGCCGCCGACTTGTTTCCTTTTTTTTTAGAATATTTTTTCTGCCCTAAAGATCTATTTTCACGTTTCTTTACGGTTTTGCTTGTCAGTTTTAAAACAGAATGGTTGATTATGCGTGTGGTCTTGTAAAACGGTAAAAAAAAAAAAAAATTAAAAAAACACAAAAACAGAAATAACTCGTTTCTAGTAGATATGGTAAAAGGTTGCGTTGTCACCGTCACTGTTTCACCGTTTTGAAACAGTATTGGTTGATTATACGTGTGGTCTTGTAAAACGGTAAAAAAAAAACACAAAAACAGAAATAACTCGTTTCTAGTAGACATGGCAAAAGGTTGCGTTGTCACCGTCACTGTTTCACCGTTTTGAAACAGTATTGGTTGATTATACATGTGGTCTTGTAAAACTGTAAAAAAAAAGGTTGGTGTGATAAAAGGCTGTGCTTGTTCAAAACCGCTTTTTTAAAACGGTGTTTACTTTTTTTTAACGGTTTTAATTGTCAGTTTTAAAGCAGAAATGGTTGATATTCGTATTCGTGCCATCTTGAAAAAAAGTAAAAAAAAAAAAAAAAGGAACTCTTTCTAGTTGATAGGGTAAAAGATGGGTTGTTTTTTTTTTAAATTAAAAAATGGTTGTGACGAGTGAAATATTTTAGTTTTAAGTTGATACTGAAAATGCAACGTGTATTATGTCCGATGGTTTGTGACCCATTAACGTGTTAGAATCTCAACAGCCAGCAACCGACTGCACGGTAGATGACGCGAAAAATAAATTGTTGGTCAATCGTATGTTAGCTAAAAAATTCCGATAAGGTAACCACATCCATCCCTTCCACTTTAAAACGATTACAAATTGCAAATTACGAACTGTTCATTTGTTCTAGGTTATTCTCTTCGCATTGATAGCTTGTTTCAAGTTCTGTCGCTTTGTTCTGTGGAAGGACTGGTGGTATTTAGTAAAGTCAATATTTTTTTCTGCAAATTCGTAAAGTCAAGTGCCCTATTCAGCTTTGTATTCGGTAAAGTCGATCTCCTGCCAGATCATTGTACTCATTAAAGTATTCACTCTGAAAGTTCATTTCAAGAAATTGAAACTTCAGGAACAAAATGGGCACAATTAAAAAAAAAAAAAAAAACTAATACCATTACCAGTATTCCTTGCAAATTTTCCACTGACTGGGCACATCTGTCTTCATCAGGCACTAAAAACTTGAAAGCTGCTTTCTACATCTTCCTCATCATTTGAATACCGCGTAGAACACGATGTACAAAGCCGCTTTCTACATCTTCCTCATCATGTGAATACCGCGTAGAACACGATGTACAAAGCTGCTTTCTACGTCGTGTTCTACGCGGTATTCAAATGAGGAAGATGTAGAAAGCGGCTTTGTACATCGTGTTCTACGCGGTATTCAAATGAGGAAGATGTAGAAAGCAGTTTTCAAGTTTGTATTAGTGCCTGATGAAGACAGATGTGCCCAGTCAGTGGAAAATTTGCCAGGAATACTGGTAATAGTATTAGTTTTTTTTGAAATTGTGCGTGTTATTGTTACTGAACTTTTAATTTCAGAAAAGTTAATATTCTTTGTAATTCGTAAAGTCAATCCCCTACCAGAACTTTGTATTCAGTAAAGTCAATAGTCCTTGTGTTTCGTAGAGACCCTTTCAGACCTGATTACAGTGTTCAAAGTAGCTGAGATACTAGTCTTTGCAGTATTACGGTTTATTCGTACTTAGTATATTTTTTTTTATTATGACTTAGTCTCCATGGCTTTGCTTGACAACGTATTGCAGTACAACTCGAAACTCGTTACTTTTTATTTATGTTTACACTTGTTGGCTGAAGTTTAAAATGACAGATTAAAAGCATAATCAAATGTTTTATTCGTTACTTTGGTTGATTTCGAACGGTCAATTTTTTTTTAGAAATATATTTTTTTTGCTGATTACTACAATGGAGCTACAATGACGTTTTTCTTTACGGCCACTTTCCTATTTAGAAGGTAGTTTCTACCGTTTTCTTCGAATGTACTTGGGCCACTGCGAAGTAACAAATGTCCTAGACTTATCGGCGGTGCAGGCTAGAAATCTGCGCCTTGTCCCAGCGGAGCCATAGATTCCTTAGGCCGTTTGTCCCCTTAAAACCATTGCTCTGACTTCTGGTCTGCATTTGTGTTGGAGGGGGCATTCCCCTACAGTGCAGTTTAACGCCCGAACCAAGATCCTGGGAGTGTATTTATCGGTGACGTGTCTTACTTTTAACTGTCGGTTCGAATCGAAATACCGCTTGCTCTTTTAGGGAGGTGGGAGGGGGGAGGGGGAACGGGTGGATTGGGTACAGACGGGTAGGTACAAGTTAGGAATGCACGCTTCGATTGTTGGAGTCGGGAATTTGAAAAGCTAGTGTGTAAAAAAGGGGGAGATAGAGCCTGACCCGATTCGCCCTGAAAGCTAAGTTTTACGTACCAGTCCGTAAGAATTTGAACTGGTCCTAAGACTGGTTCATTGTAACAAATCGACTGTAAAATTGATTTGTGATTCGTTTTGCATTCAGTCGCGGGCTTTTCCGGCATAAGGTCTCGTGAGCACACACACCAGAGATAAAAATCGGGGGGCGGGGTGGGGAGACCTTTTGTTGGTGGGATTTTTTTTTCTTCGTCTTTTTTTTTTTGTCCCAAACTCGTGGACCCTGCTTGCTGTTCCCCTTTCTTTTAATAGGGCTACCAGTGAATAAGGAGCAGGAGGGCGCGTGCCTCTGGAAAAAGGCACCGCCCGTAAACGCCACTGATGGAAGGTTATTGGAGAGGCCGATAAGACGAATGATTGCGTTGAAGTCGAGCGAAAGGGATCACAAGAATAGATGAGGGGGTGGGAGTTGGGCGTGGGGAAAGGAGTTGGGGGGGGGGGAGGGTGGCTTGGGGAGGAGGTGGCAGAGCGGCGAAGCTTGGTTTGTTACCAACAAATGGTGCCATGATTGTTTTCGCGTGAATGGCTGCCGCCTGTGCGTACTGCCCCGAATCGTTGCTTAATACGGTATAGTGTTAGGCTGTTTGCAGTCGTAAGCATTGGAATTGGACTTTAACGTGCATTTCGGATTTTTAAACGGTGGGACGGATGGCCTTGGAGCGTTTGATTGAATTCGGCTGAAACTGGAAGGCGAGAGAGAGATCGTGAGGAATGCTTTCGATTGGGAAGCTGTCGACGTTGCTGTTTCATTTTGCACGGCGATACTGGGTTGTCTTGTTTTGGTCGGCATCCATCTACAATATCGAAGGGGGACCCCCCCCCCCCCCAATCTCGAAATTCAAAAAATCCAAAATCTCGAAATGGCCCGAAGAAAAATCAAAGTTGTGAGCTAGTTGGCCACCCATACATTCCGAAACGATTTTTCTTCATGCCGTCTTCTATAGTTTGTTCCATATTATGTCTTCAGAAAACTGACTGGATGACGACTCGTTTCCTTGCACTAAAGAGTGCAAAAACATGTGGATATCACACTTGTAGGCTCTACAAAGTTACTGTTAGAGTTTACGAATGGGGTGTTTACGGATTTTTTGCACTCGTAGTGGAAGAAAACGTGGCGTCATAACAGTCAGTCTTCTGAAAACATAATGTGGAACAAAGTATAGGTTAGGCTCTTTTTAAATTCCTCTCTTCTTTTCATTGTTTTTGTTTTTCCGAGATTTTGGATGGTGGAGATTAACGATTTTCGAAGTTTAGGGTTCGAGGGTTTGTATTTTGAGATGGTGATTTACGAGATTTTCAGTTTTTGCGGTTTGATAACAATTCCGAACGATCTGGTTTGTCACCCCCTCAGTAAAGATGCACCCTCTTCGGAATTGTCTCGGTAGAATTTGAAAAGTCCGAATTCAACCCGGTTTCCAACTTCTGGTGACTTGAACGGTTGAAATTCTTTATCACTTGACTTACCTGGGCTGCGTGCAAAAAGGGTAATTTTGTACTAGTTTCAAAATAACGACTTGGAAAAAAAGTTCGTGACGGAATATGCGGAGGGAAGGTAAGATGAGATGGACCCATAATGCACCTCTCACCCCTCTAGTGTAACAAATTTCTGTTTTTGCACTAAGTAATTAGAGAATTTTGTTTTCCAGTCTTTCAAGTCTGAGACCCGATTCTATCTTGGCTTAAGCCAGTGCGTTGTTCACTAGGCTGCCCTTTCCTTGCTGTGCTTGAATATAACACATTGCTGCACTTTTTGAGTGTCTTTAACACCATGCTACACTTAATAATAAGTTGCATACTCACAACTGGTGTGGAAAGGACCACGTAGGCCACTAACAACCAACCCACATTAAAATACGGTGAGGAGTTTATACGCGGAATGGTGCCGAATTGGGGGGGGGGGGGAGAGAGAGAAAGCGAACCCCACCCATTAAAATCTTTGCAAAAATTTTGAAAGGTTACAGTTCCGCAGGGAACGCTTAAAGATTTCAAGGTTTTGAACAAGTTTTAAAGAGTGGCCGCGAGTACTTTCCCCTGATCGTATCTCGAAGAAAAAGGAATAGTCGAAATTCACGAGGCCATGTAATAAAGAGAATGTCTCGAGAAAGGTCGGCATGTAACCGTCGTACTTCATGGGACTCGAGATTTAAGAGACGAAGTCGCTCCATGTAAGTTTTATTTCGGAGACCATGAAGATTTGTGTGTGAAAAAAACGCTGTACTGATTCCAGGGTGTCAATGTCACCCAGTAAATGGGGGGACCAGACAGGGCATGCGTACTCCAACAATGGCGTACTCGAACCTAATTAATGTTTCAAAGTGAAAGTTAGGTCTATTTGAGCGTGTAGTGTCTGGCATTATATGAGTATGTTCAAATGGATACCAAGTCTTTTGTTTTCGTGACACAGCTGGCAATTGTTTTGCTTAAATTGGCAAGGTGGCCTGATGGTTCGCACAATTATCTCATTATCATAATTAACTCATGTGCCAGAGGTCCCTTGTTCGAGCCTGACGTCAGTCACCCCATGCACTTTCGGGACAAGAACTGCATTGCGATGCCTCATGCTCATGCCGATTGTGGGATGTAAAAGATCAAAAGAAGTTCTGATTGGAATTAACTGGCAAGGAGTGAGTCAAACCTCAAAAGTTGTTTGCTCTCGAAACTCGACCAAACGACACTCGCGTAAGTAATATATTTTATGTATAAGGGAAAATGTTGTTAGCTCTCGGCAGTTTATTTTTTCAGGTTTTTTTTTTCTTTTCTGTTTTTTGGTGAACTTAATTTTATTTCTCTTTTGTGCAACAAGAAAATACAAATTTAAGGGGAAGTCCCCTGCTCGTAATTAATGACCTGTATGCAGAGCTCATTAGAGAAGGTTCGTTATTATCAACGATGTCATTTGCGTGCCTCTTGTCGCAGAACAAAAGACTAGCTCATCATCCTTCGTAATTGGTGAACCTATCGACCATCAGTTGCAGGGACGACTTGAGGAGAAATTGGACCCACAGGCGACTTGGCTGATGATGCTTCATGGCAAGGTGTACTTGGAGAACTCGTTACCTATTGACTGTTTTCTAGAATTTAAAACTGTTGACTGGGGTGTACTGTATAACGTTGAGAAGTTCGGAGTTTAATGTTTGGCCATGCTAAATTATTAACACATAAATATCGGGGAATAATAATTGAGTACATCAAACAAACTGTGGAATCCTGTGGGTCAGACGGAGCTGACCTGCTGTGGTCATTTATACAGGGTTCCCACCAACCTGAAAAACCTGGAAAACTCAGGAAATTTGAACTACGTTTGAAACTCGGAGACAACTCGGGGAATTCTCAGATTTTCTACCAAAAACTTGAAAAACTCGGGGAAAAAATTAAGATTTTAAATAGTGTATTTCCCATCTAAAAGCTTCACCCTTTTTAACACAAAACTAGTAAAATGTGTTTAAAAAAATTCCTTCCTAAAATGATGGTATATAGCCTGGAAAATGACTTCATCTACTCCGGAAAACCTGGAAAACTCAAGCAAATTGATTTCAGTATTTTGGTGGTAACCTTGTTACATCCGGCAGTTTTTTTCTGTAGTTTTCCCGGAATGCAATGCATAATTGCGTAGGTTGTGTTTCTAAACTAGAGGGAAGTGATACGGATTCCTCTTAACCACGCCTCACAACGTCCTCAAAACCGATCAGTTTACGGCACTGTCTCACTCGTCGTTCTCAAGAGAAGAAATATTAGCAGTAATCGGTGCTACATGTATTTTCAGCGATAAAAATGTTAGTGTCAACATACAGATGCTTATTAATATCGTTTAATTGGATTTTGTTTCTAAATTTAGACATTTTCCATATCTCACTTTTTTACAGTTTAGAAACGCGACCATTTCATCTACTCCCGATGTTGGCAGCCATGGTAGATCTAGACGTGAGAGTAAACTGAGCAAGAAAAAAAAGCCTGCCTCACTTGGCTCAGCGAGATCTCGGCTCCATGACGACATGCTTACGTCATATGGGAGGAGTTTGAATCAGTTGCCTCGAGTTAAGACACAGTTTTTCTCACGTCCCTATAATTTAGAAACGCAACCATAACATTAATCCTTGCAGGTAGTCAAAATAGGTAGATCAAAATGGCGGCCGTTGCTTTGCATTCCAAGTCTCCTCAATAGCACTCTGCGATTGGCAAAAGTAGGCTACGATAAAAATGCCATAAGACTGTAAAAAAACGCGAGTATTATAACTAATCATTAAAAGGAACCCCTCCCCCCCCCCAAAAAAAAAAAACATTTACAATGTTAAAATTGTTTGCCAAGTTTTGAACTCTTGAGACTTAGCGATAAATGATACTACACTTTTGCTGTAAACTTTTTAAAATTCTAAAACTACGCCACAGCATACTGTACCAGCATGGACTGTGACACGATCAAAAGGAACCTATAGTGTCCGCAGCCTATCTAGTTCTCCGCAGAACGAAAACAGATAATCGATTGTACGTTTTCAGTAGCAGAGTGCCTTGTTGATATCCAAGATGGTTACAAAAACAATGGTGGCCATCGATTAAAGCCACCCCATCCAGTAAGACGTAGCCGCTCACAAAATATTGCAGGACCCAAGATACACCGTGCATACAATAATATAGTTAATGTGGCGTCACATGTTGTGACAATTTATTTCTAATTAGGTAAAAAGCAGAAAAAAATATGAGGGCCAAGTTTTTTTGCTCCATTAAACTGGCAAAATATATTTTTTTTCGTCTTTCAAGCCTGTTTTTTTCTTTTCTTCTTCTTTGTTTTAGTAAATTCGTACAGCAACTAGGACATTAACAAAACAACCCCCTTAACCATTTGTTTTAACTTCGTGGGTTTTAACTTCATTTGTTTGGGGGGGTCACGATAGTTACAAATTAAAAACAGATTTACTTGTGTATGTGGAGTGTACACTGGCACAAATTTCCAAGTTTCCAACATTTTCTAAGTCCAACTTTTCTAGTTAGCACCCCTCAGAAGCAGGAAAGGACAGAAATCAAAGGTAATGAAAAGGGGATGATTTCTGTCCTCTCCTGGTTCTGAGGGAAGCTAACTAAAAAAAAAGTTGGACCTGAGAGAAAATGTTTGGTCGTAAGTTTTTTGTGGACCACTCTGTATAACAGTTGCTCATTCTATGTTAAAGATGAATGTATTCGAATTTGGCACTTAGGATAATTAAAATTGCATCCCGGAGTTCCTTGTATTGTAGTGTTCAGAAATGCTTATCGTTTCACCTTAGTATTGCATGGCAACGCCGCTTATTTCGAAAGATGTCCGCATCATCAGACTGCCACGTGACAGGTACACCGTTTTAATGAAACTGAGCCGCAATCCATAGAAGATTAAACCACTTAAATTAATTTCGTAAAGTTTTGAGGCTTTAATGACACCACGGAAAGTTTTGATGACAACCACCAACAGAACGTATTCGGAAACGGCGCCTTGTGTCTTGTCCTGGAAAGGCTGTAAACGTCGTCACACCATTCGAATCAATTTCGTGAGGTTTTGTGGTTTTCTCTATACTTTTGTGAGTTGTGCAAACCATTTGCCCAATGATTGCGGAGACGGCGCGTCATGTCTGGCTTTGAAAGTGTTACACTGTGCATGGTTGCCATTCAGTACCGTTCACACTGTCTGGTTTGGCTGGTGGAGGTGAAACCCCGAGGAAAAATTCTGTCGGATATCCATCAGGTTTCCAATCTAATTTCGATTTATGTTCTAGAAGTAGACCTTTAGCACATACATCCTCTACGTGTGAAAACTACTGAAAACCGGTCAACAGAAAACCAACTAGTCTAAAACACACACATTGTCGCATCAGGGAACCTGATTACCCAGTCGACTTGTCCTGCTGCAGTGAGGCTAAAAACTTTAACCGGACTGTGTTAAAAGCCCAACACATGAAGTGCATTACTATTCTTCAGGTTTACTTCCGGTCCGAAACGGGGACCGGCAAAACGTGATAGTGTGAAAGAAGTCTTACAACACGTCCTTCTTCACTAAGACAGCTCGTCGGTCTTCAACAAAATGACACGTCGGTCTTCAACAAGACGACACGTCGGTTTTCACCAAGACAACATGTCGATCTTCAGCAAGACACGTCCGTCTTGAGCAAGACGACACGTTGGTCTACAACAAGACGACGCTTCAGTCTACAAGACGACACGTTGCTCTTCAACAAGACGACACGTCGGTCTTCAACAAGACAACACCTCGGCCTTCAGCAAGACATGCATCGGCCTTCAACAAGACGTATCGGTCCTCAATAGGATATTGTATCATTCCTCAATATGACATTGTGTCATTCCTCAATGGGACATTGCGTCATCCTCAGTAGGACATTTCGTCATTCCTCAATAAGAACATGCGTCATTCCTCAATAAAACGTCTCGTCATTCCTCAATAAGATATCGCGTCAGTCCTCAATAGCACAATGCGTTATTCATCAATATGACAATACGTCACAAATCGGGAGAATCCGTAGAAAGGAGAAAACGCTCGGAGCAAACAATGATGGTGTAAACAAAGGGTTTATACCGCTTGGTCAAGCATTCTGAAATGATAACAAAATATGATAGCAATGGTACTAATGATGGGCTTAAACAATGGGTGTACAATGCATTGGGCTAGTAACTGTGGCACTCTGATGATACCAGTAAAAACGGAAAAGGGAAATAAGTCAAAAATATAGATGCAACGTTCCACTCATATACGAACAGGCTCCATGCTGCAGAGCTTGCCCCTACTCATCAATAAGACAATAAATCAGTCCTCAATACGATAATTAGTCAGCTGTCATTAAGACAATAAGTTGGTCTTCAATAAGACAAGGTCGACGTCAATGAAAAAGCACCTCAATGTGACTTAGCTCCAAAAATGCCCTCGCACACATAATTCGGAAAATTTTTTTGGTGTAGGACTGTACACATGTCAGTCGTTTTCTTGCATCTTCGTATTTCGAAACTGACTAACGTGTGCGTGGCCTATCTCGAGTTTGCCGCAGAACGAACATAGATAATCGATTGTACGTTTTTGGCAGCAGTGCCCCTTGTTGATACCCAAGATGGTTACAAAAACAATGGCGGCCGTCGATTAAAGCCGCCCCGTCCAGGAAGACGTAGTCGCTCGTAAAATATTTCCAGGACTCAAGATACGCCGCGCACACAATACGCGATGTTTTATAAGAGGTTTTCGTTTCGCTCTTTGGGATTTTAAGCTTTCACGAGGCAACAATAAGGTTCGCGACAAAGATAAGTAAGCTTGTTAACAATTCTGAACTCCGGTCATGAAGTTTATTTTGCATTTGTATTAGGCTGTCGGTGCGTATTATTATTTCACACCGCTGCGGTTATGTCGAAGACTATTTGGCTCTCTTCTTTTTATTTCCACATAAACGCCGTTTCAGTTAGTACGATGCTTGCTTGTTCGTGTGCTGCGGCGTTTTCAAGCAGTGCTCTACGGCTTAAGATGGTGTGAAGGGAGCATCCAGACCGGCTGTCACGTCATAAACGCACCAAGTTTGTTGGCGATTAAACGACTCTTAGAAGAAGGCTCGTGGGGTTGTAAAAGTCCAAGAATGTAAGCTGCTTGAGACTCTTTTGTTTAGGAAGACTGAAGGAAGCCCCGTGCTTGCGGTACGATACCGCCCTTATAACAAGTGCGCCCAAGACGAACAGTTAAATGTGCTCTTAGCTTGCCTTATCATTGTGATTTATGGATGTTCTGCGGAGTAACACTTAAGGCGTGATTGGTGCGTGCTGTGGTACCAAAACCACAAATGCATCTGGAATGCTCCACTTCGAACCAAACCGCCGCCATCTTTAAGAAATGGTTAGTCTGCATAGCGTCAGTGGAGTTGGACGTGTGGTGTGTGTGTGTGTGTGTGTGTGTGTGTGTGTGTGGGGCGCAGCGTGCTTGGTTGGGTGAGGTTTGCGATTGTGGAGAGGAAGTTCATTACCTTTATCAGAAAGCCGTGGCTTGATTTGTGTTTGCTGGCTCTGTGGCCTGGCCCTTCCTCTAACCCCCTTCCTTGTGATAAGACTCCCACCGACTGATAAAAGGAAACGTAAGACATATTTTACTCTCTCGGACTCGTTGGCTTTTCTTGGGTGGCTTCAGCGGTCGGAAATCGAGCTTTCGGTCGTTCTTTGATTCGCATACGATCCTCCTCTTTTTGCGTCGTCTTC
>JAHWFP010192378.1:962-12410 GCA_023313725.1 Lithobius niger | reverse complement strand
AAATTCACAATACGCACAAATAGAATACATTATGCATAGTCGTCATCAAAACTCACAATTACGGGGGGGGGGGGGGGGGGGCTTAGGCGGGGGGGCCCCCACAAATGACCGGGCCGGGGGCCCCCGGGGCCTTCTGTTCCCCCCCCCCCCCTCGCCCATTGCGGGACCCTGATTATTAACACCTCCCTCCACCCCCGTCCCCCTCCGAATCACCACCACCACTAGACAAATACAGTTGCAAACCTATTTACGTTTCCTTTTGATTCAAATATTAGAACGCCTGGCTGGGAAATGAACCCCTAACTTTTGAAACAGGCCATACTCCTACCGCTAATCCATACTGACACGGCTCACCAGGTTAGGTACCCATATTTTTTGGCAAGTTTAGGTTTAGTAAAAAACCAATATTTTTTGTAGATTTGCGTTGAGTAGACTTGTTTACGTGAAGGGACCCGTGATTTTTTTGATTTTTTTTTTCATTATTACTAATATTTGCAAGTGACTCAGTATTTTTACATTTTTTAAACTTGGAATAAATGCTTACACCAGGAGAGTAATAAAATACTAAATCGGAAGTTGTTGTTTTACTCCTGACACATTTCTTGGACATTTGACTCAATCTATATTTTTATTCTCTCAAAGTAGAATTGGTATAACGAAACTTGCAGAGATGATTTATGGCTGGACACGCCAAATTGATGAAACTGATGACCGTACGTCGCGCTAGAGAGCGTTCTTTACCATAGCTTCACATTGTCTGCAGGTCTCTATTCGGGGAGTAAAGGAATAGAGTTTAGTCGCTGCAATGCTTAGTAGGTTACATGTGTGTATTCCTCTCTGGAAGATCAAACTGCGCCAATCTGCACTGAAAGACTACTATGAAATTAATTAACCTAAGGCGTATTTATTGAGAACTTTATCACTGACTGATCTTTTATGAACCCATGAGGTAATAATATAGCTCATAACTCTGGCGTATTTATTGTTGTAATAATTCAATTATTTCCTTATTTCATTGGGTCCGCGAGTCTCCGAGAAAAGGTAGTGAGTACAGCGCAGGTCTATCAACTCAGTAGAATGCCATTACGAATCCGACGACTAAGCTAAGTACGCAGGAAATGTAGGCTTCAACCTTTAAGAACCAGTGGGAATGCTGTACGGTGTTTTTTAGCGCCCCATTTGTACAAGATTGAGCCGTGATTCAGTTTCGTTTCCTCTTGTCTTAGTGCCTCATGTTCTCAGACCCTTGGGATGAATCCTCACAAACCTTGGTTTTCGTCACTGGCTATTTCCTTTTTCATTACTGCGTCAGGATTTCGTAGTGGCCATGGAGTTATCAATAGCTATAAATCCCATTCTTTGTAGACGGGAAAGCAAAATGGCTCGGGTAATGTTAAATAAACAAAGATGGCTACACCCTTCACTTGAAAACGGTTCCGAACTAAGAACCGAAACGTCGTGATTTCGTCTTTCACTTGCACTTGATGGCTACTTTGTCTTCATTTTTAAATAAACACAGATACAAATCTATTTCGTAGGGCATGGCGTTTCGTTTCCAAGGGCCTATGTTCAGTTCCTGCTGCGATTGTGTGGTGTTTAAATCCAAAAGGAAACGGAGATAAGTTAGTATCTTTATATAATCACGAAAGACTAAAAGCAATTTAGAGTTCAATAAATACAGATACATTGCTACTTACGTTGCCTTTTGGACTTAGGTGTCAGACTGCTGAGCGGGGAATCGAACCCACGACCTTTGAAACCGAAAGCCGAGGTCCTACCGCTGATCCATACTGACACGACCTTCGGTTTCAAAGGTCGTGGGTACGATTCTCTGCTCAGGCAGTCTGATAATAAGTCCAAAAGGCAACGTCAATAGGTTTGCATCTGTATTTATTTAGTAATCACTACGTATTCAAGCTGGCAACCGAATTGCGTTAAATGGTTGACTTTGGACGTGTGGGAGTCGTTCGACAAATCGTCTTTTTTTCCGTGCGAACTTTAATGGCGGATTCTTTTCGTGAACGACATCGAATTGTCAAATCGACAACAATCTCATCCGCTTGTTACGGGCGTTGTAATGGTTGGCAAGAAGTGCTGACGCCCACACACGGATTGTCAGGATCCTTGTAACCCGCGTTTAAAGCCTGAAAATAGGGTCATTTAAAGGGTGTGCAGCTTGCGCGTGAGATGGGGGCGACAGCTGCTGCTTGCTTGCTGCGTCTGCGTCTCTCCTCGAATCCTGACTTGGGTCTCAGCAGTCTCGTACTCCCTCAGCAATTCTTAGTGGCCTTGGAAATTGGCCTCATAATTGTCGAGTCGTGTTAATTGCTAAATGGCGCAGCTTCCTTGCTTTTAACACTCGGGCCCTAGGGTCACGTGACATTGTCAAGAGCTGTAACCCAACTCGAGGTAACAGCTAATTTCTGAGCTTTACCTGGGAACTCTTTTCTCTCTCGCTCTCACAACC
Source organism: Lithobius niger (assembly GCA_023313725.1). Taxonomy (NCBI): domain Eukaryota; kingdom Metazoa; phylum Arthropoda; class Chilopoda; order Lithobiomorpha; family Lithobiidae; genus Lithobius; species Lithobius niger. Next base: position 9,943 of record JAHWFP010192378.1, on the reverse strand, counting down.
GGGATTTCAAATCTCTTCGTGATGTGGCTCGCCGCAAAGACTTGTGGAGCGAGCTGGAACTGTTGCTACCGTAGATGCTGAACGCATAATTTTATTTTTATTGAGCATTTTGGAGTTTAAAGAATTTGAATTAGTTGAATGGAATTTAGTCACGCCTTACGTTGCTGCTGATTGAAGCTGGTGGCTGAGCCCTTATAGATTGTTCTGGGATTAAACAGGTTTACCCACCAACGTGGAGATGCTGGGGATTTTAACTCTGGGAATTAAACTACGGTTGGAACTCAGGAAAAACTCAGGAAATTCTAAAGAAAACCTGGAAAACGTGTAGGGGAAAAACAAAATCACACCTTTAGGCCTATTCTTAAGTGCACTAAACACAGTTTAAGATATTGTGGGGAAATAAAATTTATCCTTGTGTGTCTGTGTTGGCACCTAAAGGTTTATCAAATTTGGCAACTCTTTTGCTCTGAGTAAGCCTAAAAACAAGTAAAACTTGGCAAAATGTGTGGAAAAATGACCTTCTAAAAATTAATACAAATAGCCTGTAAATTGACCTCAACTGCTCTGGGACATTATTTCGGTGTTTTGGTGGAAACCCTGTTAAAATGTCTTGAATGTAAATGAGTCCTTGTATTCTCATTCTCTCTCTCTCTCTCTCTCTCTCTCTCTCTCACTCACGTCCTCTGGTGAAAAGCAAAACTTTACCAAACTTTAGCGATGCTGTGGAGTAATGTGCTTGAAAAGATGTCCACTCACTTATAGATTTTCTGATAGTGCAGCATGAATTGTACTGTCTGTAGCATGCATTTTCATTTTTGATACAAAAATCCAGCTTGAAAGCTAAGCTTAATATGGATTAATATTAAATTGACTGGTGTTCGTTTTCAGTAACAAGTGAGTGGACATCTTTCCAAGCACGTTACTTCACAGTATCGCTAAAATTTGGTAATGTTTTGCCTTTAACCAGAGAGAGAGAATGAGAATACAAGGACTCATTTAAACCATGCGCAATGGCTGTTTGCCGTGACGTCACCATGATTTAGCCAATGATGAACGAGAACAACGGCTGTTTGGCCGTCTGATTGGACTAGCCCATTCACGTGATATGCACGTCACAGCAAACAGCCATGGCGTGTGGTATACATTCAAGGCATTTTAACAGGGTTCCCCACCAAAGCACCGAAATAATGTCCCCGAGTTGTCCTGGTTTTCCGGAGCAGTTGAGATCAATTTACAGGCTATAGTTGTAGTAATTTTAGAAGGCCATTTTCCCACACATTTTGCCAAGTTTTGCCAAGTTGAACTATAGTGTCCACGGCATGTCTTGAGTTCTCCGCACAACGAACACAGATAATCGATTGTACGTTTTCAGTAGCAGAGTGCCTTGGTGATATCCAAGATGGTTACAAAAACAATGGTGGCCATCGATTAATGCCACCCCATCCAGGAAGACGTAGCCGATCACAAAATACTTGCAGGACTCGAGATACGCCGCGCGCACAATAATGCTAGAAACCACGTCGCAAAACCACTGGGTTGTTCGGCATTTCGTTCACATATTGGCGAATATTCCAGACCGAGAGCCCATACAGTGACATGGATTTGAAATTATGCCTCTCGCCAGTGAATACTCGCCAAAACATGGGCGTATAGTGCAGGACAATCCTTTCAGAGGGGCTTTAGTTGGTATTCTTCGAAGTATAGAGGCCAAACATTTGATGAACTGTATACCTCCTCTTTAGCTAAGCCTGTCCGATGTGAGTTATGTGTAAGGGACGAGTTTGTGTGTCGTGTAGAGCCGAACCTGAAGTTCTTGGCAGCGACCGTTGGTTTGGTTGCAGGCGCCATAATGTATGGAGCTGGCCATTAGTGCTCATGGGAAGAGACGCTCGCATTCCTCTACCATTTTATTTATTATCGCCAGTTAATGAACTTTGAGCGGAAGAGAAAGGGAGGGAGGGGGGGGGGGGAAGAAAAAGGAGATCCAAGATTGAGGCGAACTCCCGGCCACTCAACCTGTTGGCCACTTGAATAATGTCCGTAACCAACTTGATGTGACGAGATGTGAAGCTGCACTTTGCGGTCGGGATCGTTACAGGTCGTTTGTATTTCGTCTTTAAGTTGAGTTGCTTATATAGCGCTCCAGCTCTTTTGTAGGGGCAGATGGGAACGAGTGTTGTTTTTTGGTAAATGCCACAACCCTCAAATCAGAAAAAATGAATGATGTAATTGAAATAGGTAGCTTGATTTTTTTGTAGATTGCGGATACGAATGTGCAGGGTGGGCTACAAAAAACTGACGACCCTACCTTTCTAGTTAGCATCCCTCAAAACCAAGAAAGGACAAATCTTCCCGTTTCATTAGATTTGGTTTCCGTCCTCTCCTGGTTCTGAGGGGTGCTAACTAGAAAAGTTGGACTTAGAAAACGTTGGGTCGTCAGTTTTTTGTGGACCACCCTGTATAATTTTTGCCTGGAATCCAGGTGGCTTCTGCATTGCAGGAGTTGTCAGATGCTAGACTTGAGCCGGAGAAGTCTGCTTCTTCTCCAAGACGAATTCCAAGAAGATCTCGTCTTCTTGGAAGCTTGATCACTCAGTCAAATACAAAATAAATTCAATATCATGGTATTTAAGATTAACGGAAGGGCTCAAGTGTACAAAAATAGTAATCCAATAGTGCTTCTAATCCTATAGAGCAGTGACACGACGTAGTATTATTGTGTATAACTCTATGCTGGAGCCTTAATGGGTTAGCTGCAAGGGGCACTGCAGAGAGAAACAGAAGGGCGTCATCCTGAAGCCGATGCTGTGAAGAGTGATTTCTTAGACCAAAAACGCGCGATTTTTGTTGTTGGAGAAAACAACGTTATTTTAAGCCTAAGAAATCCGCTCTTCCGTTGTTTTTTCCCTCCGTGTTTATGTAGTGCACCTTGTAGTTATGCTCTCCAAAACCCATACTGGTGGCAATATGGCGGCAAATGTCACTGCTCTAAACTATGGAAAACAGTTCTAAGGTGAGACTTTGTGAGACATGGTCGAAGCGAAGATGGTATAAGGCCTAAATTTCTCAACAGGAAAAATAAATTGAGTCTTCTTCTAATTTATCAGACTTAACCTACCTACAAGGTAAAACGCCAGAAAGTATAAATCTGGCGGCTGAATAGGGTCGATCAGCTGCGATGATATGGACATGGTTCACAAAACAAATTTTTTTTTTCAGTACATTTTCAGTGCCCATGAAAAGCATGACAAAAATTATTTTCGTAGTTTTGATATGCATAAAAAATGTGACCTTTTAATACGTCAGCATTTACCCTCGATAAAAAATTCCAACAGCATTTATTGCAACACCTACGTTTCTAAGATGGCTCTCAGAGAATTTGGTAGCAGAACATCAATCAAAATTAACCTAAGCCCTACTTAAGCATTTTATTAAAGCCTGTTTTCAACCACTACAGTTAGAAATTTTCTGTTGGTTTTGTTTATTTACAATAATACAACATCCCCTTGGTTTGACATGATTGTTCTTAGAATATTTGGGGTACACTCTTTATCACCCAGTATTTAGGATGATATGGACTTTTAATACCATTTGAAAAGGTAAGATTACAGTGGTGGCGCCACAGGGGAGGCAGAGGCGGCGAGAGCTCCCCCGTCGGGGAAGCCTTGCCCACCTGTCGGGGAGTAACCGAGATTGTGGTCGGGGAACAGCCGGAAAACTGAATCCACACGACGACATAAAATTCGTAAAAATTTGTGAAGGAAAAGCTAAAAATAGAGTTTTTTGTTTTGCTTGAGTAGTCCTCATCACCTCCATATTTAAGAGCTGTTTTAGTTAATGCAGAAATGTTAAATAAATAAATATGTACAAAACAAAAGTTGTTAAGGATTCTAGTTAAGTTTTTCGTCATTTGAATTCGTAATACCAATGAACTGAGCGAAAATCGTGTACAGTAAGTGGCTAAACTGAACATTGATTTGCTGCGTTAGACCGTCAACGCCATGATTTGACAGACTATCTTAGTTATGAGACACGTTTGGGATGCCAATGTCTTACCAGTTATTTCTAAAAGGAGAAGGCCCTGTTTTAAAAGCCCAACGCACAACACGAATGCCGGCCAACTGTGTGTTCTTGCTATGGTTAAATATTTTTCAAACCTAAATTATTCAGTGGTAGTTAACGTTAATTTAATAATATTTAAAAAAAAATTAATTCATCGGTTAATTTAATTTGTAAATAAAATGTGTAAAAAATAAACCAGAATTTTGGTCACAATTAGGTTTTTACGACCTCTCATGCTAAATGTTTACGAAAAACGTCCGATATTTGCTTAACAATGTGGTGCAAACGTGTCTCGGAAAGCCCAAAATAGGCCCTAAAATAGCGTAAAATGCTTCAGCTTCCGGGGCTCCGGACCCCGCTGGTGGAACTTACAGCGCTCCCCCACACCCCGTAGCTGGTTTCGCCGGCCCTGCTAAAGGAGTACAAATATAAACAGAAAATGTTCGTTTTCTTTGCCCCCCCTGTCGGGGAATCATTGCCCCCCTATCTGGAATTGGCTGGCGCCACTACTGTAAGATTACCAGCTAATGTGCGATTTTTTTTATGATTTGTCCTGTATGCATAAAAGAAGGTTAGATGCGCAACACATCACGTTTTTACTTTCGCTTGCTTTAAGGTGTGGCTTTATTTAACACAAAACTTGAAAAGGTATCCATATCATCCCAGTTACCCTACACAATTTAAAATTTTTTCGCGGGCAATAATTTAGTGTGCAGTTTTCGTCTTAAAATATAGGTAGGGCAGAAATTTTTGTCTTCCGACAATTTTTTGACGAGTAATCAACTAGTATTAATATAAATAGTTGAGTTAACCGCTGCATTTCTCTTAAATAATTAACATAAGTAACTCGGGTAGCTCTTAAAATACGGGAAGTTACATATTAATTTAGTGTATCCCTTTATGAAGTTTACGATTTTTTTTTTTGCCGCCAGAAGACCCAGTGACGAGAAGCAAGGTTGGTGCCAGGTCACAGCTCACAGTTTCTAAAATTAACTAATAGCTTTAGTCGCACTTTAAACGTTATTAAATTCGCGTATCACTTTCGGAGTAAATACATTAACCTGACTGAACAGTTAGCTGACGTAGCAGTAACAGTAACTGGGTTACTGGTCTTTTTTCTTTCTTTTCTTTCAGTTACTCGGTCGCTCGGATGTTCGTCATTTCAGGAAGATAAATTTGGTGCTGGTCTTAAATAAAGTGTAAGATACACGCAGCTGGTAGATGCGAGCGCGAACTACGTATTTTTGAGTACAGCCTAGTAAGACATTTGCATACACGAGCGATATTTGTTTTTTTTTAAATGGAGCAAACGTTGCAGACAAAACAATCTATACAGAGCAACTGTAAAATGCATAATGACTCAACTCAGATAAGTGTGTTCAGCGGGGTGACAAGAATTTATTATTTTTGAGTGGTGAAATATGCTTGGGAGCGCATGATTCTGATGGATGTGGAAAAATGCTATTCTGGGAGCCTCGAATCGTGCGATATGTCGTGGGGAATACCGATCTGTTGGGCTCGTGCCATGTTGGTGGCAACTTCAATTAAAGCTCCTCGACCAAATTATGCCAGGCATATGTTTGACCTGTTTTATCGCTATGATCAAGCAGCTGGCAAAGGAGTAGACATAAACAAAAAACACTCATAGCCATTTAAAGGTTTGTTACTTATGAAGAAAAGTATTGGTACAGTTTGATCACGAATAAACAAACACCTATCATAGTTTTTTTTTAGTTTTTTTTATTTCTTGGAGTCTTAAGTCAGCCGAACATTACCAGATTTTTGAGAAGGAGAAATATCCATAAAAGGGAGGTGCCAACCCGGGGATTTAAATCGAGAAATCTCCGATCATCGCAGGGGCCGTAAGATTGTCCAGAATTGGCCAGAATAGTTCCCATAGCCGCTGAAGTAGCATGGTAGCCTCTCACGCTACCCTGGCCGGCAGTCCTGGCAGGGACTTTGCCAAGATCCCCTTTCCAGGGGCTCGACCAGATCCGCAAACCTTTAACAACCAGGTTGACTGAGCTCTCTCACCGCTCAGCCACGATGACCACAATAGTTAACGTTTTAAATGGAGTAAAGCCAGTTATTATCACTGTTCCACTCCGGGGTTTGTGTTTTAATGTAATTAGTTTTAATGACATTGTAACTGTATGCTTTGTACGGCCAAATTTTATCATGACCGCGATCATAGTACACAGTGTGTTCCAAAGGTTTCAGAGTTGGCAATGTATGGTAATAGCTTTAATAGCTTCACTGCACGCTTACTTGTGACGCAGTGAAGCATCTAGGGTATGCTGGGTACGTCGTACTGGGAGTGCTCGGTACTTGAGCTATTGTTGTTTCTTCCGTATCTTTCCATTTTTAACCGATTTTCTTTCTGCTTATCCAGTTTATACTTCTGCTAGGATGCTTACTTAACAGGGACGACGCTAGGGGGGGGGCGAGGGGGGGTGCTCGCCCCCCCTTAATTTGTTGCCCCCCCCCACTATCAGACCAAACTCGGACGTATAAACGAAGAAAATTCTGGTAAAGTATCAAGAAAATTACGTTAGTTTCTTTCACAGAGACAGGAAGGACTTTAGGTCACATCAATAGAGCCTAGGTTTTACTGTGAGAGTTGTAAAATCATCTTTTTTTCAGCTGGTTTTAGAAATATAAAAAAAAATACTGCCAATATGTAGAAAACAGTTAAGAACTTTCGAACAGTTAAGAACGTTCGGCGTGAGAAAGAATTTCAAGAGTGTTATTTTTACTTTTATTCTTTTTTTTTTTTTGGAGGTGGGGGAAACCGCAAAAGTAACATTTTTTCGGTTCGTTCCCCTGGCTCATATTGCTGCCCCAATGCCACCTCCCCACTGAAGTGATTCTAGCGTCGTCCCTGTTACTTAAGAAGTTAGAAACGCAATGACTTTGAAGAGCTAGCCATCAATGTCACGGCATTTTTGGTCAGTTTACTTGTTCCTGGTGTGTCATTGCTAATGTTGATCTGTTAAAATCTGTTCCTCGCCGTACGTGTACTGCGCTGCCGATTCTGGAGTAGTGGGCCACACTTTGTACCACGATACATGTCGTAATATTTTCTTCATTTGATATTAATCTAAATCGTATTAGGTTATTTATCCTTATTTTTTTTTCTTTGCTAGTTAGAAGTTTTAGTTAAACATAAAAAATGTGGATAAAATGCTTTACAAAATTGAGCTAAATGCGATCCAAATAAAAAAAAAATTGGTGTAATAAATTGCACCTGGATTCCGACCCAAATTGATAATAAGGTTAAGACCTCAAGCCGGGCTGTGAACTGAAACTTGGAGCTGAAAGAAAAAAACAAACTTTAAAACGTTACAAAGAATGTTTAAAAAAAAAATTTTCCGTCTTCCAGTTCACTGGCAAGATTGTGATTTAACACTTCCCATTTGTGTTGGAAACTAGTTATACTGGGTGAGTCACAAAGTATATTGAAAACAGGCCTATATAACATGTAGGCCTATGGTAAGACGTAGCATATGACACATGACTGACAATAAAATACAAGGTTTTACCGTATGCATAAATACAATAAAAGACAATGTTCTAACTTATTGCTGATGTACAGCCCTAGAATTACATCTTAGTAGGTCTTTTATATTTATAGGCCTACATTTTAGAGGACTATTTTTCAGTACCTTATGATTCACCCTGTGTATTCCAATTATTATACATAGCTACCTGTCTATTGCAATTCAGTCCGGAAGTGGTAGATACAAACTTTCAATTGTTACTGTTAACTTAGCTGTCGGGCCCCAAGCGGTAGTTGCGGCTACTAATACCACTGCTAATGCTTTTGCCTTCGGGTGTTTCTAAAGCAATAGCAGAGGTATTAGTAGCCGCAACTACCGCTAGAGGTCCCACGTAGGACTGGAAGAAGTATAGGATGTTATATCTAGATAACTTTTTGATCTGTGGTATTACCAGGCTTACTTCTTGAGTACCCAAGGAATTTAATAATATTAATAATAATAAAAATAATAATTTTATTCGTAAAGAAACCGAATGGGTGCATGGATGGGCTTGACAGCCACTGACAGCAGGCCTAAAGTAAATTATTCATCCAAAAAAGAAACGTACTGTGCTTAAGAAAATAAAATGCAGCATTTGCTGTAAAAATAAGATAAAGCTATGAAAAATGGACGGGTCTAAAGGAACCCTAGTCGTAGAGTTGTACATGGCATGAAATTAATGTTTTTTTCATGAAAAGAAAACTGGGCGTGCCATAACCATGTGTAGCAAAAATGTGTCTTTTCTCAAAAAAAAAAATAAAAATAAAAAGTGCATATAGAGTAAAATAAATAAAAAAGTAAAATACACTTAAAATTCATAACGTTTCAAAAATTTTGATGGATCAACCAATTGTAGTTTTTCCTAAAAACGACACAGAACAGGCACTAACCAAATGTATGCGATGGCAGACTTCCGTACTGCAACTATTCCGCTGGCCGAAGAAAAATTTCCGACGGTCCAATTTAACTTTTCCAACAATTAACTAAAAATTATGACCTCTCGTTACACCGTATTGTTTCTACTCCTCCCAGCTGGTTGACATCGCCGATGTCCCAATCGGCTTTAACTTTGCTTTGAACAGATGTATTGGCGCGATTAACACGTAAATCTCCACGGATCTGTGCTTTAAATGGAATGAATGATGGTGCCGCCAAGGGCGCGCGCGTGAGTGCTGGGAAAAGCCTTTAGCGTTCGCCGCCAAACGACAGCGATGACCAAGCGCTTGACCGAACCGATCGCGACAGGCCTTGACCGGCCCCATAATTATAATTAATTATTCTGGCTCGGTACGATGCCATCGACCTGATATTTTGGAAACTTAAAATGGTTTAAACCGGCAAATGTATCTGTTGCCTGAAGCTAGGCGGCAATTGTGTTCC
>JAHWFP010192377.1:32025-53706 GCA_023313725.1 Lithobius niger | reverse complement strand
GCTAACTGAGACAGTAGCTGCGTTGTTCGCTGCGAGGAACGAAGCTACTGTCTCATTTGACACTGACTATGATAAATGCGCGGATGAGATCGGCGCGTAGCTGTTATAAAGCAGGCGATATGTTGCTTTAACGTATTTGCGATAAATGTGGTACCACTTCATATAAAAAATGTTATTCTGCCGTACGTACCACATTTGGTGAATTGATAGTGTTCGATATGAGAAACCCAACGATAAGAAAACCCATACTCCACTTTCGCTTTTAATAAGCGCAGATGTTTGAATGATTAAAGTGTGTAAAATATTTTCACAAAATGTTTGGCGATCGTCAACGGCCGCTAGACTACGCACTTCATCTGAGATTGGTAACTGAGACCAAAGCTGAGACGGAAAGTAGAAAATTGTAACCTAATACGTTCATTACTGCATTGAATTGTACCAGTAAAGCACTCGACGTCAGCCACACACTATTGAAATGATTATACCCAAGGAAACGCATTATTACATTGGTGAAAATTTCTACGACAAGCCGCGGTATCTTTCACCACTGTGCGAGATGAATGCTGGACAAAATCCCCCTGGACGGAATCCCCAGTACAGAATCCCTCCGGACAAAATCCCCCTCCCTTAGAGATACGTTAGGACAAATTCCCCCTTAAACAAAATATTATTTCTCCCAAACAAGCAATACTTTTATCGTATTTTAATAAAATACATATTTAATAAAAATTTGTATCTTAAAATTGTTTGTTCAGTTGATGGCAACCGTCAAATCGGATGGTGTAGCCAACACCAAATGAAATTTTTCTAGTGTTGCAGCACTTCTAGCTTGTAGGTCAACATATTTTCTTCCTTCTTTTTTCGGAGGGGCGGGGAGGGGTTACCTGCAGGGTCTAAAGGTATTGCATACCGCGAACTATCGTCAGTTGGTAAAAATCGTTATTCATCTAGCATTTTGAGTAGGTGATAGAGCTGCGCCGTTATAAGAACGAACGGGCGAACCCAACTCTGACCCGACATTAGGGTGGGCAGGTCGAAAGCTGGTGAGGGAAAAGGAGTAGTGTAGTCCCGTTACCATACCGGCCTTCCACCTTCCCTCCCTAATGTGGGCTTAGAGTTGGACTCCACCGTTCGTTCTTATAACGGGCCAGCTCTACAAAACAAAAATTCAGAGTTAGTTCTTCTCCCAGTAGCTATCTGCATTGCAGCTTCTTAAAAATGGAGTATCAGTGTCGACAGGGGGAGGGGGGAGGCGGGGACCAGGGGAAAATTTGTTCCGAGCCTCACCATTTCTCTCCATGGCTCTGAGTATCAGTGTACCATTGGTAAATATAAAGTTGGACGCTTGCACTGTATTGCCGCGTTTAGCCAAAGGGTCTTAACTACGCCAAAGTTCATTTCGAGAAAATAGCGGCCTTCCCGTAGTGACGTCTAGTAGGCGCTTATTAAAGCTGAATTAGTTCAATAGCGGCGCTCTACTCTCATTTGATATGGAACTGGCATTATTCCAACCAACTCGCGATAGCAGCATACAGCGAGTAGTTGGAACTAAAAGGTCAGCAGCTGTTTTCTAGTACCGTAAGTAATTCCACAATGCTTTCGATTTTTGTTATTTAACTCCGAGGTGTAACGTGGGGGCGATATTGGAGCATATTTTCGGAATCAAGTTTAAAAGCAGCGAAACTTCAATCGTATCAGAATGAGTTAAAACTTACAAATTCTTCTCTATAGTCTTTAACTGACGAGTTGGCAACAGAAATCGAAACTAAACGCCCAGCGCCATGTTCAGATAAATAGTTAAAAGGACGTAGCCTCTTCCAGTGCTTAATTTATAATTAATAAAGTACCGGAACTGTCACTTGTGTGCAGAGGAAGGAAGGGAGAATCGTTTACATCCCCTCGCTACCACAGCTGGGAGGTCTGGGAGAGCGCTGTAAGCTCCCCCACAGCGGGGCCCGGGGCAGAGCCCTGAAGCTTTAACGTTTTTACCTATTTCAACACTTTTTCTGGCTTCTGGAAGGTACTTTTTTTTGAAGTTTTCACGCTCATACAATGTTATTTTGTGTCATATTTTGCTATTTTGATTTACTTTGGGGGAACAAAATAATGTGCCCACTTGCCCCTTCCCCCGGATGCGCCGGTGGGTGATGAGAGTGCCTCTTCCCCCTCCCCATAAAAAAAAATGATACGTATTCACTTATTAAAAAGCAGTGTCTTACCAACTGTTTTACCGAATTTCGGATCACGGCCAAAATCGGCATGCGCCAGGGGAACGATGCTAGATGGAAGGCCCCAGTAAGTTAGGATCGATACAGAAAAATAATGAAAAAGACATAGGTCTACTTTAGAAAAACTTTCAACGTTTTTTATTGTTGATACATCACATATCTTATTTTATTTTCATTAGCCTATCGTTTTGATACACATAAAAAAAAGCCAAAAAGTATCATCAACAACAATATCTGCAACACCACCGGCTCCAACGCGATCACTGCGCTGCGGCATGGACGAGCAAGAGAAAAGCAGAAACAAGGCCTAGTGGATCGCGTCCCCAGAAAAAATTCACCCACACGGCCTATAAACCACAACATTTAGTTTTGTTACGATGGTTGAGATTGAATTAAATCAAATTCACTGAATGGCTTGGTGACTTTAAGTTGGTTTTAGGTTGGGTTGCTTTTAATTTGAAATAGCGAAAATTTCCGAAAGATGAAACTTTTCAGTACAGGTGAAATGCTGCCCGTAGAAGAACCGGATCGCCATGGCCTCTTCCTGTTTTCGTGCATCCTGCGCATAAAGCTTTTTCAAAATTTCAAACAACTGAGTGAATGTAGCAAAACCGTTTTGCACATAGGAAAAATTAAGAAAAATAAGCGTTTGCAAACTTTACATTCGGTTTAAGCGGGGCCAGGCCAACATCAAAGAATCTGGTGACGCGCAAAGCATAATTTGACGGCCCCTTTCAGGTTTTTGCCCTCCTTCCTCTCCTCCTTCCACCTCCCTCTCCGTTCACACTTACTCCTATTCAAAGATTATGCTAGCTTACGGGAATTTTTCTTTTATTTGTCAAACTAAAATATATAACCAAACTCAAACCATTCATCAACGAAAAGGACCTAATTTCAAGGCCTAATTTTACGTTTATTAGTCCGGTAGTCTACGTTTTCAAAACTCTGTGGTTAGTTAGGACTAAAATAATTCAGTGCCACCATAAAGGATGGTGTAAAAGTATCCCTAATGAGCGACATTTTATGTTAGGAAATTGAAACTTGCCAAGTTGGCTTGATGCTGCCACATTGATGTGCGGGGGCACAATGCTGGTGTGCTACTTTAACAAAAACAAGAATTTCATAAAGAAATACACAAACTGCTTATGCAAAAAATCGCAACATTATAATTTTCATAGACGAAAGACAAAGCTTGGGTGGATCCGATAGGCGGGTTGTTATTGTCAGTTTCGTGTGGTTTTGTTGTTATTGTCAGTTAGGTTAGGTATAAGTATGGGGTTTGGCATTTCACACTTAGGTAGTTAACTGGTTGGGGTTTGGCATTTCATATTGGGGCAGTTAATTGGTTAGGTTATGTTAATGATGATTTAACGAGTTTCCGCAGTTTCGGATCAATTTGTAGTGCCTTCCGTGAAAATTAAAGGTAGGTTTTTTTCTCTTTGTTCGAATTTCGGGCCATGTGCGTAAAGGGAACATGGGAAGAAAACGGGCGCTCGTCCGATTTTTTTTTTAATGGACTAAGAATTACCTGCTGAATAATGTTTTCCTCTTCCATTTTTGGGGCAAACGCACCGTTTGGCCGTTGTGAAGGTCCAAAGTTAGCACCGCGCCGTGCCAGAAAGCATGAAACTGGGCGAAAGTCCGGCAAATAAAACGCCAAACCCCAACCGGTTCATTACCTCAAGTGAAATACCGAAGCCGTTCCCTAACCTAACCGACAATAAGAACAAAACCACACGAAACTAACAATAACAACCCACCGACCTGAACTGTTTATGGGGAAAAAACATCAGCTGAGAACATGGGAAGAAAACGGTCTCTCGTCCGTCAGCGCAAAGAGTGCGGCTTTCAATAATTTCTGACGGCCTAATGAAGCCTTTACCCCAAAAATTGTATGCAAAAATGTTGTTCAGTTGATCATTTTACGTCATTCTAGCCAAACGAGAGATCAATCGGTGAGGAGCCCTTATTATTCCCATAAGCCGTGTAAAGTAAAATTGTTCCCTCTATTGCTTATTTTACTATCGAAACTGATCATGGAATGAGTTTATTATTCTGCTTTTATTTCGTTAGCTACGCACCTAGTATGACTACCCTGTTGTCTCACATGTTTGTCGAATTGATTATACTACAACAAACTGTTACACTAAATAATCAATTATACAATAATTACCTGATTAACAGGAGCCACTTAACTACACGAATTGCCAATACGCATAGAATTCTAGGATGCCTTCCCGGCGAATCGTAAAGTAGCCGCCATTTTTTTCCCAGTGGTTTGCCAATAGCCCAACAATAACAGATACAATTCCGTTTTCCGTGCTTGTTGTCAAAACCTGAAATAAGCTGGGCCATTTCCGGTTCAACCTTTTTTTTCATATACAGAAATATAATTGGCAAAATTTTTAGTCAAGGACCTACAACCCTTCGTATGCAAACGATTTAGTCACAAACTCTCCAATAACAACGCCTACATTTTGCTGGCACGTCTTCTAATCGAAATCATGAAAAATTGACTAATATTTTAGTCACTTTCGGCCATATGCTAAAGGTGATAGGCATGACCCGTTCAAATAAACGACTGGAGTGGGACGAAACGTCATAGCTCACGACGCAAGCCCCTTTTTCTCCCCGACTCAATAACTGCTTTATGCATTACATTACATTACATTACAACAGGGAAAGGGGAAATAACAGGAAAAGTTAATGTAAAAACTGAAAAAAGGTTGGTTGGAAGGTAAAAAAGGAATTCTGTCATGTATCTGAGCGATAGAGAAAGGGGAAATAACAGCAAAAGTTAATGTAAAAGCTGAAAAAATTGGTTGGAAGGTAAAAAAAAAAACTAATTCTATCGTGTATCTGCGTGACAGAGAAAGGGGAACAGGAACAGTTAATGTAAAAGCTGAAAAGAGTTGGTTGGAAAAGTAAAATCGTGTATCTGCGCGACAGGAAAAGAGGAAATAACAGTAAGAGTTAATGTAAAAGCTGAAAAAAGTCGGATGGGAGGTTAAAAAAAATTCTCTCGTGTATATATCTGCGCGACAGGGAAAGGGGAAATAACAGGCAGAGTTAATGTAAAAGCTGCAAAAATTTGGTTGGAAGATAAGAAACTAATTTCATCATGTACTTAAAAGTCGGATGGGAGGTTAAAAAAATTCTCTCGTGTATATCTGTCGCGCGACAGGGAAAGGGGAAATAACAGGCAGAGTTAATGTAAAAGCTCGAAAAAGTTGGTTGGAAGATAAGAAATAATTTCATCATGTACTTTTGAGTTAGATTGGCGGGAAGGTGGGGGGGGGGGTGGATTGCAAAGAAAAACATGGCGGAACACCCCAGGGAGTGATGTCATTCAACTATGACGTAGTATCTTTTTTTCGGACTTCATACTGCCATACAGACCTGTGGAGGTCGTGCCTGCAAAATTCAGCTAACCGCCTGCGCATAGCTGCCTCATGAAGAATGCTTTCGCACGTGGTTTTGTGTGTTTGTATGGGTTTTTCTCGTGGTTCTTTCAGAGAGCTGGGTTGTATTGAAGGGGCTTAGCCGTTTTTGTTTAAGATTTTAATTAGTGCTGTGAAAGTCTAGAAGTAGGAGAGTTATTTTTCCTTTGTGAATTGGGATGACACCGAAACGTAGCATTTTAGTCTTGTGCCGTGCAACACGTACTGTTTTTTTAAAAATCCTTTTTAATGACTTGTCGGGCTTTTTTTGTTATTATATTTAGGATGATAGTATAACTTTACTTGATCCGTTTTTAAATGTATTCCACAGAATTTAGTATTTTCTTTTTTTTTTTTTAAATACGTCCAATCCAATCATGCATTCAGCCAAACCGAAGAGCAAGAAACCAGTTTACAAATGAAGTACCCCTATACTTTTGTAGCTGATGTCGGATTTGGCGCGTCACAAGCTTATCTCGCATCCGTAGTCAGTATATTGAAAATTAGATTAGATTAAATTAGAGTGTTCTCTAAGCTCCTTAGTTGAAACACGTTTTAAAAAATGTGTTTGAGATTGATAAAACACATGGTACACTAAGTAATAAACGATTTAAAAAAAAAACAATGCACGTTATATTTCGAAGAAATGAAAAATGTGGTTTCCTTTCTCAATGGAAAATTAAAAAAAAATGGATAAATGCAACACTGCAGGACGTTTTCATACGGTGGCTGACATATTGGACGTGTGCAAGGGGATGGTAGCAGCAGGGACATCCCTGATGGTAGTTGGGAACTTGAATATTTTGAAGTTGGGAGGGTATGATGTGATTTTTTTCTGCGGATGATTCGGTTTTCAATTTTTTTGCGAAAACCTCGGTCGGTTTCGGTTCGGTTTCGGTTTTTTACAAACCTAAAAAATTGTGCCTGCAAGGCGTAGGCTTTGCAATTTGACAAAAGAAAAATATTTAGGCCCATTTTAAATGCCGACGATGCTTTATTGTACGGTATTTCAAGTTACAAAAGCTAACTAAAACAGTAACGTCAATAAGCATGGCTACTTGTGCGCATTTTGCAAAGAACTTAATTACAATTAAAAATTAAGAATCACAAAAACCCCTAAAACGACAACTTCAGTAATTAACACAGCAACTTGTGTGTATTTTTGCAAAAAAAAAAAAATAATAATAATAATAAGTAAATCTTCGTGACTACTGAAAACTATAGGCCTGACTCAAGGCTGACTGAGGTACTGCATCTTCTGTTGCTCCAAGCGAAGGCGATGAAGACTGCACGAGCAAAGCTGGCACAGAGTCGCTCAGTCCTTCACGCAATTTTGAGCATTCCAAAAACAGTCCAAACAGTTATTTAAGGGGCAGGCGGTTTTTATGAAAACCGTGATTCGGTTATCGAAACCGACCCATCTCTATTTTTTCCCCCCACGGAAAAATAAAACAAAAAGAGGGGATGAGGAACAAGTTAAATCAAACGAACGAAAACTAAATGATTTACCGACTGGGTTCTCTATACGGATAGACGACCCTTCAAAATTTAGTTTTGAAGGTGTTAGCATTTTTCGAGAATAAATGCGTTTGTTCCTGTCACATACTGAGTAAGAGCCTTAATAATGTTCATTGTTCAACCCTCCCATTTCGACTACCGAACGTTTTATATGCTCCTGAACTGATGTCATTTATTTTGTTTTCACTCGCTGCCCTCAGCCATTTTTTTGCGTATTTTTGTGTGTGTGTATATAATTATTATGTGGGTGGGTGAGTGCGTGATGCATGGTTGGGTATGTGCAGCGCGAGTGTGTGATAACTCATCTGACGTTTTGTGTTACTTTCTAAAGGAAAAAGGTCATCATGAATGCGAAGAAACAGGAAGAAATTACTGTAGCCCTCGAGAAAGTAAAGCAGACACTGAAACTTGATGAAGAAGAAGCAAGACGAAACGAAAAGATCCTGTCGGATGTGGTCGATCGTTTGGTGAAAGCTATGCGAGAGGAGAACGACCTCTTCGATAAGTTGTATCGACGCCCAGTCTACACGGGAAGTTATTATGAAAAGTTGAGAATCAAAGCAGCTGACGAGTTTGATCTCAACTTTGTGCTTCGACTCCCATTGAATTCTTGTGATGTGAATGTAAGTCCCAACAAATCCGTAGTTGTTGCCAGGAGGTCTCTATAAATGCGTACGCGTCCATACCAGAGTAGATTAGTAGGTAGTGACGCTTTTCTGAAAACATGTTATAAAATAATACCTGCTTTCACCAAAGGCACCTGCAGAAGGCAGCAATTATCAGGTTCTCGTAGGAGACGAAATTTGAAATAAAAAATGGCGTCATAGTTGCCATGGTAACCATGATATTAACGACAATACCCGACGAAATACTCGTGCCTGGGAAACATCCGAAGCTGAAGAACTTATTCTATGTTCGCTTCAAACTGTATATAGTTCGTACAATAAACTCAAACCACGGAAGAAGCTTTAGCTTGAACGGCCGATGAACACGCTTCTCAGACGTTCTCGGAACACAAAACACGCTGAACACTTAGCGCCACTCGTAACGACAACCCGTTTTAAAACTGAATGTTGAATTTTAAAAATAAAACTTGATCAGCCGGTTTTGATCTTTCTTTAAATTATTTTACTGTCCTAATCTGAGTCATGATATATATTTAAGCGATCAATTTTGTGTTCTTATAGTGATCGATTTGTTTTAGTGACGCTGAATAGTTTTGATCCCCATGATGCCTTGCGCTTCCTGTTACTTGACGACAGTGCCCTCTGGCGGTAAATCGCTGAAAGCAGGTGCGGCTAAGTTTCGTACAAATGTCTATCGTCGTCAGAGAAAGAGTGGCACTACCTATAGTATATAGTCTTCTACCCTGGTATGTACGTTGGATTATCCATGTTGTAACTCTCGTTTATATTCCTCTGATTGTCACAAGGTCGTCTAGGAGAGAAGCTACAGATTTCTCTTCCTGGTTCCAGGCTAGTTGATTTACCATTGCCAAACCCTTGTTTTACCAAAGCAACGCTAAGGACGTATTAAATTAATCTTCGAGCAGCGCGAGAACTGGCTTGGAGCTCGGTGACAGGACAAGCAATTTCTTCCCCAGTCGGCCTTGGCTTGACAAACAAAATCCTTCCTGGCCTCAAGTTTGTTCTAACGCTACTGCGCGTGAAGGCCGCTAAAAATTAATTAAGTGGTTCTCGGGAATGGCACTAAAAAAAATTGACCCGGATTCGAACTGGGTAGCCGTTTCGAATCCGGGTCATGCTACTCCGACGAAACATAAGTGCATAAAGGTGGCTTACTGAACTACGTTATTTTCTAGTGTATGGTTTTCGCTGTTGGCTAATTTCCAATTTTCCTTACAATGATTTATTGCAGCAAGTAGTTCTGCGAATAGTAGACCTCATTCGCCCCCAATCTATCGAGAAGATTATCATTTTCTTTTGGCCGTAACTGCCGCTAACTGTTATTTTTGGGACGACATGTTGGGCCGTTGTTTTGAATTTTTATCAACAGGTGTAAAATCAAGTTATAAACAGGACGGAAAGTCAAACGGGCTCGATGTGATAAATGTGATAAACAAATACGGATGCAAACCTATTTTTGTTGCCTTTCGGACTTAAATGTCGGACTGCCTGAGCAGGAATTGAATCCACGACCTTTGAGACCAAAGACCGAAACCCTACCGCTCAGCCGTGTCAGTATGGCTGAGCGGTAAGACTTCGGCCTTTCGTTTAAAGATTGTGGGTTCAATTCCCGCTCAGGCAGTCTGACATTTAAGTCCAAAAGACAACGTAAATAGGTTCGTATCTGTATTTATGTAAAATCAACAAACCGTCTCGTTCGCTGAAAGGCTATTTTCTTGTCATTCGTTATTGATTTGTCTTGTTTTAAAATTGATTGTCATAAATAATCTTTAGGCATATATAAGTCAAAATTGAGCAATACAGCCTAAACAAAAACTGATCTCATGAAGTTGCGGCGTTATATTCAATGTGAACTTTCTCCCAATATTCTTGTGGTTATATTGGGGTTATATATCTTGTGGTTATATTTACCTAAAAAGTGTAAATAAATTTAAAGTAGTCAACTTTACGCATACCCTCAGCGCAGTATGATATCTACCTCCCCCCTCCCCAAATTAACTACTGAATTTACTACAAAATATGGTGTTCGTAGATTTAAAAAACGTTAAAGCCTGATGAAGAAGAACGAAGGATACGGGAAACTGCACAGCAACGAAGTCATCCAGTTTTTTTTTTTTTTTAACAAAACCAATATCAGCGTCGGATGAAGACTTATCTGGTCGGTGATTATTAACACTGGCGATAGCCAGTGTTAGTAAGGGTCGACCTAGGATCGCTGTGTTAAACTCTCAACTTTGAGAGCTAACTCCGTCAAAAGTCACAGTAAACAACTTTAAACCAAATTTGGAATCTAGCCTTGACTAGTCATAGCCTGTCTGCAGTCCAAAAACTGTGAAATTCGGACGAGCCAAACCCGAGATACAGAGAGGGGCCAAATAGACAACTTCTTGTTCTGCTTCTTCTTGATGATGATGACGATGTTGTTGTTCTGGGGATACTTTCGTCTGTCCTCTCTACAGGGCAAACCATTTGTCCTATAAAGCTGGTTCTAGCTCATTTTACAGGTATTGCTCTGTAGATGTGCCCTTTTCATAAGGCATTTTCTAATTGGTCAAGTTGTGCAGGGGTTATGGAGCTCTAAACGACCAGATTGATTGTTTTACATTGTTTTAAACATTGTTATTATGCAACAATGCCAATTAGCAAAAGCCAGCTGCAAGACGTAGACTGTAGATTAAAGAAAATTGTTTCTATTATTAACACTGGCGATAGCCAGTGTTAGTAAGGGTCAGCCTAGGGTCTCTGTGTTAAACTATCAACTTTGACCGTCAACTGCACTGTTTTACAGTTTAGCTGCAATTCTAAAAGTAACACGAATTAATAAACAAAAACGGAACGTTAAATGTTTTGAGTAAGGGTCTAAAAGTCAAAACCTAGAAGGAACACGGACAAGCTTTGACAGTCAGGGTCTAGGTGTACAATTTTGTCAGTAGTGGCTGGTAATCATTAGACCCTTACTACACGGTGGTTAGCTTAGTTCTAGTCTATTGGATAGACCGTGTGTCTGAACGGTTGTAGCAGGTTTTCTTTGTTCTTAGAATATTGTTATGGAAATTTAAGAGCACCATTTTCTTGTGACGATTCGGCATTTTGTCTTTTTCTGCTTTAGATTTTTTATTATATTTCGTAGATTTATGGCAGAGGATAACCAAATTAATGCTCCCTGCTGCGAATATGCTGTCTTGTTACTAAATCGAAAAATAATTTTCAACACAACGCAAAGCAGAAAACGTATACCATACTACAACTGGATCATCACATGGGTCTTTGTAGGAGGATTTACAGTTTTTTGCCAAAATATATTTATTGCTGACCACCGGGTAGTAAGGGTGTAATGCTTACCAGCCTCTACTGACAAAATTATACACCTAGACCCTGACTGTCAAAGCTTGTCCGTGTTCCTTCTAGGTTTTGACTTTTAGACCCTTACTCAAAACATTTAACGTTCCGTTTTTGTTTATTATATCGTCGCACACAGGAGTCTGGTTTATTTGCCGTATTGTAGTACCAAAGGTTAGGAGATGATTTTTTTTTTAATATAATGTTCAATATAGATCAGTGGCGTAACTAGGGTTTTGTACTGAGGGGTCAACACTAGGCATTTAGCCGAATGGTGTGGAGGGAGAACAGAATAAGAGCTACGGAAGCTGATGCATTTTTTGCTATTTTCCGGCATTTTCTTGCCTTATAAAGTGCCGTTGGAAACATTTTTATAAAACCAGTTTTGCTGACTGCATTATATGCATAAAAAAATTTTGTAATGTAAATCTTTCAGTTTTTCATACTAATACTTATTTTTTAAACACTGATACTTTGTTAGAAATGTTGGGAATTTTAAGGAAAATATGGAGTTGGTAATTCTTACTGTTTATCTTTACTGATTTTCGTATTTCTCCATTTGTTACCTGGTTACTTTAGTGATTTAAAGGAGAAACAGTAGAAGTAGAAATTAGCTAACATGAAAGTTTCATCTTTGACTTCAAAATGCAGCCATCTGACGGTAAATAATTTTTCAGCTATGGAAAAAGTGACTCGGCCAATTTGCCGAATAAGCTTTCAAAACCTCACAGAGGGGGCGAATCGCCCATTTGCCCCCCCCCCACCCCACTAGTCACGCTACTGATATAGATAACGTTCAGCACACCACGCATTCAGACTTTAGTAGGGTCCTGTTGTCATGTCCGCCTTTCCAACTGCATGCGTCAATTGGCACATTTTTATTACTCTGCCATATATGAGACGTCGAATTGTCGTGCAGCGTTAGTGCATCCTTGTTTAATTTTGTTTATTTACTTTTACAGGTAAGTTGGTGTCAGCATGACCGTGCATATTTGCAGTTTCAACTTAAACGGGATCTTGAGGAAATTCTAAAGGGACACCAAAAAAATACGCTTCCTTGGACCCAACTGGGAAAATTTTTTGATGAGAACAATTTCTTGCAGCAAGACAAAATTCGTCAATGGATCCAAAGCATCATCAGCAAAGTCATGCTTGGAAGATTCAAGGCACCACCAGGGGTCACTGTGGTAAGTCCATGAAGTGAATAAAATTACAATAGACTGTAAACAGGCGCAATAGGCTAAATAGTGGGCTACACAACAGTACAACCTAACCTATAGTAAAATTCATTATTTAAACTAGTAAGCTAGTCAGAATGAGTTTACTAGTCATTTTAAATCCACCCAAAACCAAACTCTGCATAAGAGAAGCCGCCAAGATTCCGAAAAGGGTCGGCGTTTGAAAGTAGTGATATCATTCAACCAGGGAAAGGCCGCCAAGGTCAATCCTATTAGCCAAGTTAATCGAACCTACTAATAGTTCGGAAGTTCAATGAAAACTAGAACATTGCTACTAGCGGTGGCAATCTTCAAGTTTCATGTGCAATTAATTTAGATAATAGGATTAACGTTGGCGTCCTTTGCCTGGTTGAATGATATCACTACTTTCAAACGCCGACCCTATTCGGATTCTTGGCGGCTTCTCTTATACCAGGTTTGGTTTTGTGGGGATATCACAATTTTCATAGGACAGTGAATGTACAGAGGGGAGCAAAGAGTTTGGTCTGCTAACAATGATCAACTACAATAATTAATATTTGTTGTGTTCCATTGCATTGAATTGAACATAACAATACCGTAATTATTAATTGTTGTAGTTGATCACTGTTAGCATATCAAACTTTTTGCTCCCCCTCTGTACAAAGGATCACATGGTCTAATTGTCATTTCTACCTTTCTGGTCTGGAGGAATTGTATGTTTATAAATTTTCTCATTCATAATTTGCACGTTTGCCAATGCCCAATTAGCCGTTACATCAGCCAAACGGACACGGTTTGGTTTATTGTATGTCAATGCTTCACACGCTCAAGTTTGTTCAATCCCATTTTTGAGCTCAAAGATTACAAACAAACGTTTAGACAAACACAGCCATATTAGTATTAAGCCCAAAACGTAATTGTTGTTCTTCGGTTTAAGTTTAATGGCTGTGTTTTCGTTTGTGAGTACATAAGTGATTTTGTTGTATGCAAAGATTTGTTTAGGTGATTAGTTTGTTAAGTTAGTTTTACATAGGGTGTGTGCTTGAATAGTTCAGGCTTAATAAATTAAATTAAATTATTAAACTGTGGGAGTTAAGAAAGAATGGTGTAATGAAAAAAACGAAGTCAAAGTCTGGTTTAATAACCATCCCAAGTTTTTCGTTAGGCCTACTGCTTGAGTTCTAAATTGGAAAAACAGTAATGTTTATGCAAGGTGTACGACCTGTGCATTTTTAGATTTAGATGTCTTTGTAAACAAACAAAAGAAGATCTACAAAACTGTGGAAAATTCGCATAATTTTTATATTTTTTTGTGAGACTCCCACCTCACATGAACACTGCTTCGTAGTGGGTACATTATTACTGAAGTTGTTAAATAAAAAAAACTATAAAAGTTAGAAACTTCAACAAGCCAAACGCTCCAAAAATGTATCAACAAAATTTACTAATTCGTGTAGGCTATTATCAATACAGCCCATTTAAAGACAGATGAATTTACTCTACAATAACACTAAATGTCTTTTTTTTTTGGGGGGGGGGGGGGGTTGACCCCCCCTCCCCCCCTCCCCCCCCCCCCGCTTCCCCCACGGACCCACTCCACATTCTGACATTTTAAAAATTACTTAGCACTTTTTTGTTTTCTGGTGTTCACTAACTACAATAAAGGCCTTTGAATACAACGTTGCTTACCCAATTATGTTACCCGCCATCTCCCCCCCCCCCCCCACCCCCCCCAACATTTAAGAGAGAGACGCCTCAACTACTCCAATCCCCACCCTTCCACGCTCGATTCTTTTTTCTTCTCCTCACAATCCTTCCAAATCGCCGCATGGAATAGAAACATGAACACACTGAAGTTTTAGCGGAGGCGTTTATGAACGATCTTACGTATGCATTTATGATCTTCAGTCATTTTGGTTTAATGCGATGTTTCTGCAGGCTGCAGCGTGTACTTGAGATCTCTTGGCGTATTTGGGTTTCAATTGGCGTTCCTACAATTTAATGACGTTTTAAAATTTACGTTTCTGAAAGTCTACCGTTTTGTTGCTTTCGGTCTTGAAAGCGTGACGCAAAAACTTTCTGTGGGATTCAGTTTGCATGCAAACAGTCACCCTGAGCATATTCTAAAATCTGCGACGAACTTCGGGGGGGGGGGGGCGGGGCCGCAATTGTACCGACACGCTGAGTTACGTTAATTCCGGAATTTTCTTAAATACTGACCCCTGTGTTGGACCCGGAATTACAGTAACTCTGGATTCGTAATTTGCTTTAAAAGTGTCAGAAACAATCCGGAATTGTGGTAACGCGGAGTTACCCTAACTCTTCTCTAATTAGACAAAAATGTGGTTGCGGTTTCTGATGTTGTATGTATAGCCGCAGCGAGCGTGGCAGCGCGAGCGAGGCAGGGAAGTTATTTATGGTTATTCCGGCTCCCTTGCAGGCTTCCGTATTTCCGTAATTTCTGTAATTCCGGGTCCCACATACGGGTCAGTATTTACGAAAATCCCGGAATTAACGTAACTCCGTGTCGATACAATTCCGGCGCCCCGTACTTCGCATCTAACCTCCCCCCCCCCCCCCCCTCACGTGAAGTACGCACTACGCGTCACTACGTATTTCCCAACTTCTCGCGTGGCATCCTGGAAGCGTTACGCAGCAAGCAAGCCAGTCTGACCTATTCTTAAATTGAATATAATTGTATCTCGTTGTTGTGAAGTGTAAGAACTACGGAACATCATTAATAAGCCGAAACACTCTACCGTTGCCAACCGGCTAAACCGCGAGCCGGCATTTTTTTTTGTCCCTCTGGTGGTGGCTGCCGCATTGTCAAGCCGGAGCTCACACCGTACGTTGGTCGATCATGGGACACCAATCTTATCGATCACGTTTGTTAAATCTAGAAAATTAATTGTACATTAGGTGAGTTTAATAATAAGTCCCTCTTTCTTAACAAAAGAACGTTTTTATTTTTTAGTTCGTCTTGTCTTACTGACTAGAAGGCAGCCCATCTATAGTGTGCGCGGCGTATCTTGAGTCCTGCACTTATTTTGTAATCGGCTACGTCTTCCTGGAGGGCGGCTTTAACCGACGGCCGCCATTGTTTTTTCTAACTATACTTTGGATATCAACAAGGCACTCTGCGGCCAAACACGTATACCAATCGGTTATTTGTGTTCATTCTGGGGCGAACTCAAGATGGTCCGCGGACACTATAAACGCCGGTGAAATGCCGCCCCGTCTAACGACGGATGAATTTTGATAGATCTGAGACGGTTTGTTGCCCCAAAGTTATGTCTTTCTCATCTCTGTTCTCCCCCTCCCCCGAAAGCCTCGTCAAACGTTAATGTACACACTTTTAAGTAACCAACTTTTCCCGATGAATCTTTCCTCGTTAAAGATTCAATTTATACTTGGTTGGTTGATTGGTTGGGTGCTTGGGGATGATCATCTTCCCCTCTGGAAGTAGATGGCTACAAATATTGAGAAGTTTGTCGAAAGAAAGGAAATTAATCCGTACGTTGTGTAGGCATATTTTTAAAGTCTGTTGTGGGTCCTAAATGGTCGAAATTAACGAAAAATGACCATTTGCAACAGTCACCAACAATCACACAACAACGCCTCAACAATACATGAGGTCATGATTGTTGCCAAATTTTTTTTCGAAATTATCTGGAACGTCCATCAACAATTGTCTGACGGCAAAGGACCAGCGAAGAACGAGTCAATAACTTGAAAAAGGTTAAAGGGTTTAACGAGCGTTAACCACTCCTGGTCATCTGCCCGAAGCCCTAAGGCCCTATGTCTGCAACAGCCAGATTCCCAGGCGGTCACCCACCCAAGTATCAATCCAGCCCAATGCTGCTTAACTTCGGGGATCTGACGAGAACCGGTGTTTCCAGCACTGCAAGGCAGCAGAACTTGTGGTTCTCAGTAACAATCAGTAAACACCCGTAGCTTTGCGCGGTATTATTTTATTACCAGTTTTAAAATTGGAGTTGGTCATTGATTTTATAATAACTGTCAAATCTAGGACAAGAGAATAATCGTTTAGCAGCAACACAAAGACAGAAAAAGATTAAATGCTAAATAATAAATTGCGTATAGAAAATATATTGACACCAGAGAAGGATGCCAGGAATATTTTTACGTCTGCGTTTGTATCATATCAAACAACAATATTCGAGCATTAGTGTTTACGTAAGGCCATCAGCCAGTTCCTTCCTTATTTGTGGTAAAACATGACCAGCTATGGGGACGAATTACTTTCAGACCGTGGCGTTTTCTGTTGATGATTGTTGCATGGTGCTCAAAGAAGAACGATAATTTTTCTAGGCGCTCCATCTTTGTTGGTGCTCTCTGTTGGTGGTCACGACTCTGAGGTTGCGCTGATTGAGTGAGCGAAGCGAACGAAAATCAGTGTTTGTCATCAGAAACAGCAGTTTTTCTTTAACACATTCAGTAAGTAGTAGGCTAAATATTTATTGAATAGTGGAAAATAACCGACTTTTTAAGTTGGATAAAAGGTCATTAGCCCCAGCACAAACGCTTTGACAGGTAGATACAGAATGCTGACATTCAACTCTGAAATGACATTAATGCAGGACAGTCACAAAAAAAAAAGAAAGAGTATAGGCGCATACCGTTTGTTTATGAACTGAAACCTTACGAAAAAAGCGTACTGCACTGATCATTTACTTGATAATTTGACTTTATATTTGGTGTGGAATTGTCTGTCTGCGCATAAGTGTTGCAACATGAAATCTCCTCGAGCGAAGAGAGACGACGCCGAATGAGGGATCATCAGCCGTTTCCCTCCTTATTTGTGCTAAAACATGAGCAGCTTTGGATGCGAGTTAGTGCCTTGTATAGGCCTAATTTACGGTCAAACCATATGGCGTTTTCACTTGACCTGCAGCTACTTCGCCAAGTGAGGGATCATCAGAAAGTGAAGTGATAAGAAGATACTGGAAAAGTCAGGACGAAAAGACGAAAACGAAAAAAAATTATTAAAATAAGTGAAACAAGAAAACATAACACAAATTGCAAGTGATGTTTCGTTCTTGATGGTTACATTGATCCAGTCATGTTTCTGAGGAAATGTTTGCGCTGATTGAGTGAGCGTAGCGAACGAAATCAGCTTTTATCATCGGAAACAGCACTTTTTCCTGAATACAGTTAGTAGGTACTTACTAGTGAAGATGAGCGACTTTATACGTTGGCTAGAAGATCATTGGCCCCAGCACAAAAGATCTACCAGATATAGATACAGAGTACTAACATTACAATTTGGAATGACGTCATTTGTCCATTTTCATTTTTTTTTAGCATTTGTATTATGAACTGGTACTAAGAAAAACGCGTACTTTATTTGGATCACTTTTTTTGTGAACATTTGCTTGGTCATTTATGCTGGGAGTGTCTGTCAGCACCATATGAGTTACAACAAGGAAATCTCTTCGAGTGCAGCGAGACGCGGCAGATAAGCGAGCGAAGCGAGCGACTCCTCTAGTCCACATCATTAAAAAGATGCAATTTGTGGCTACTTGGTTGGTTGGAAAGTTGGTTGTTCGTCTTCTCCTCTGGAAGTAGACGGCTACAAATATGAGAAATGTGTCGGAAGAATGGTAAGAAAATCGTACGTTGTTTAGGCCTATTCTTAATGTCCGAAACTGCATTTATAACCTCCAAATAAGCGAAAAACAAAACCCCACAACAATCACGCATCAATCAACAACAATCAAGCAACAATACATGACGTCAGGCAGTGTTGACCAAAATCCATTGTTGTGGACCAAATTCAGGAACGCCCATCAACAATGGACTAGCAGCAACAGTAAAAGAGGAGCAAGCCTATAACTTGTTGATTGATTGATTGTTTATTAAGAGCACTACGACCTAATACATCATCTGCTCAATCTAACGTACTCTACGAACTACTTACACCCTAATCACAAATCACAAATAAACCCTGTGTAGCACACCGTACACCTACCACATACACAACTACTGTACCAAGTGTGCCCAATATACAAGTGCCAAGAGCCCAACCGGATAACGGGGGGCGAGTAAGAGAAAGGGAAGAAAAAACCATTCCTAAGAGAAACGACCCGTTGCCCGACAAAATCCGAGCACCGTCTGAAGAAAATCCTCACGACCCTTCGAGTGTGGTGGCACACTCAATGCCATACTCAAGGGTTCATCCCCGTTACTCAGAGGCAGACGACGCAGCGCCACCCAGAGGGGGCAAGAAAGCAAAAAAGTGCTTAACTGTTTCCTCACCGGTACCACAGGCACACCGTGACGACCCACACCACCCTAACCGATGTAGATGCGACTGCAGCTGGATATGCCCGGTCCGCAACCTAGAAATAAGCCCTGAATCCCTTCGAGACAGCCGACCCAAAGCAACCGGTACAGAAACTGATGGATGCAAACCGAAGAGAGTACGTCCAGTCTCGCTGGTGTCCCATCTAGTCTGCCACTGACTCTGATACAAAGCAGCAGACACGGAATGCAAATCCTTCGGGCCCACCGGGAGCCACACAACGTTGATCCTCGACTCAAATCCCCGCCTAGCCAGATCGTTAGCCAGATCGTCAGCCAGTTCGTTCCCAAAAATACTAGTGTGACCCGGTACCCACAAAATAGAAACGGAAATACCTTTCTGCGAGGCACAGAAGAGTTTCCACCCAATTTCAATTACAATTGGGTGTGAAACCTCCAACGAACAAAAGCTACGTCTGAGGAACCCAATACCCGCAGCTGAGTCAGAAAAGATACAGAACCGCGGAAGCTGCAGGTCAAGACTAATGTCTAGAGCCACAGAAATCGCCACAAGCTCACCCACGAATGCCGAAGGGAGACCAGGGAGGAAGTAACTGAACTCCAGATGAAACTCTGGAATAGCAATCCCGACACCCCCTTCATACCGATCCAGATGGAACGAAGCATCACAGTAGACCTGCGTAGAACCCCGCCAATTGGCGTCAGCCTGCAAAGACACCATGCCCAGAGTTGTACTGCACCAAGCCCATGGGCAAGGGGGTCGAGAAATAACAGGGGTTGGGAAGACCCTGAGTCGATCCTCCAAAAGTAATGTTGCACCCTGATCAGGAGCACCCAGCAAATCCCGTGCACCCCTGCCCAATGTGGTGTAATCCAGTAGAACACGAGCAAGTGGGTCCTGTGGACCCCTGGCAACTGCTCTCATGCAAAGGTGCAGAAGAAGGTTCTGGGCTCGCAAATCAGCTGGCAATTCTCCCGTCTCTATAAGGAGGGCCAAAACCGCAGTAGACGGTAAGCACCCCGAGACTGTGCGCAAACAGTCATTCAAAGCCACCTGGATCCCATGTACCTCCTCCTTAGAACTTGCAAGCAGGGGAAGATGAAAGTCCGCGCAGACTCGGATAAATGCTCTAAAAAAGGAAGACACAACAGAACGTTTCGCTATCAATTTATTCGTGGCAAAGGACCTCAGAACCTGCAGTCGCGATACAATGTTCTCCCTGACAAACGCGACATCACTCACCCAAGTTAACTCAGGATCCAACCAAAACCCCAAGTACCTGATCTTAGACTTTGACCTGACCTCCATCCCATTGACTGTAATGGCACCGACGACATGTGGGCCCCGGCGAAAGATCATCAACTCTGTCTTTGTTGCAGACAGGGCCAGTCCTCTGGCAGCAAGTGCAGTTGAACCCCTTTTAATAGCATTCTGAAGTATACCAAGAAGTAAAGGCAAGTCAGTGCCAGTAACCCATAGAGCCACGTCATCAGCATATGCAACCACATTGACTGAGAGGCTCATTTCAATAAGTACGGCATTAATCGCGACAGCGAAAAGAGCCGGACTTAGACAACTTCCCTGCGGGAGACCTCTGTCAGTGGATGCCACACTAGACCAAAAACCATTTACCCTAGTTGCGAGTACCAAGGAGAGCCAGGATAGCCCTTCCCAATTTTCTACTGACACCCAGGCCACGCATGGCGTGCCCCACCTAGGCTACATCAACCATGTCATATGCAGCCTTGATGTCAAGGAAAACAGCAACGGCAAAACAACCATTAAGCCAGGCCTCCCGAATACCCGACTCAAGGTACAAGACTGCATCCTGGGCGCTCCTGTCCTTCCTGAAACCAAACTGCGCCTCAAATAGTTTCCCAGAGTTTTCCATCTGCCAGGTTAACCCGAGGACAAGAATCCTCTCATAGAGTTTCCCGGCACATGAAAGCAGAGCAATTGGTCTATAACTCACCACATTCGTTTTTGGCTTTCCCCTGCCAAGGACAGGGGAGAGCACCGAAAAAAGCCAAAATTGCGGGATAACTCCACCGTTAAAACGGCTCTGAAAGAAGGCCAAAAGCTCAGCTCGTCCTTCCTCTCCAAGTTCTTTCAGCTGGTCGTAAGACACATAGTCAATGCCAACAGCACCATTCGACCGGCAGGCATCTAAGGCTGCTGTTAATTCAACCATAGACAAGGGAAGATCCAGTTGAGGAGCATACTCGTCAGCCACATCGGGCGGTGGAGGTCCCTTAGCGGAGCTGTAAACAGCCGAGAAGTCCCTATTGAACTCCTCAGCCATACTGAAACCGTGGAGCACACCTCCAGCCTGCCCAATGACCCACGAGATTGATGCCGTTCGATCCTGTGGGCGCACTAAAGCCCACACACGAGAAAGAGGAAGGCCCCGAGAGACTTGCTCACATACCCTAGAACCATACAAGGCCTTTTCCTTCCGCAAAGTAAACCTCGTTTCAGTAGAAACTCCCACAAATTCATGCCAACGCTAGTCAGAACGAGTACGTTTAAACCGTTGCCAAGCCCTACGGCGGTCTTTAACAGCCCTCATACACGCAGGGGTCCACCATGCAGGATGAGAGCTATTATACTTCTCAGGGAGCACCCTGTTATTTCGTCCCTTTTTCCTAACCCATAACTTCACCCAAGGGGCAAAATCCCCTCAGTAACAATCGCCTTCTTCAGTAACAATTGCTAAGCACGAATTGAATATTTCGCAACATTGTTTTGTTATCGGTTTTATCTGGAGTCTTTCAAGTCATTACTCACTAATCTAGCACAACCAAATACTCGTTTAGCAATAATAAAATACTGAATACTAAATTACGTAAATAAAATCATATAAAAAACCAAAACTGGTAAAAGGGGCCGCCAAGTTCCGAATGGTTCGGCCCTTCAAAGGAGTGATATCAACACACCAAAACATTCGCCAAGTTAATCGCACCGCTTAATAGTTTGAAGGTTAAATGAAAACTAGAAAATTGCTACTTTCGGTAGCAATGTTCA
>JAHWFP010192377.1:0-31625 GCA_023313725.1 Lithobius niger | reverse complement strand
TTTACACCACGGCTGCGATGATTGGCCCTCGAGTGGGCAAACCCACTTTCGGGCCAAACATCGCAGCCGTGGTGTAATACATCCGTAACCATGACTTTTCTCACCAATTAGTATTAATTACAGACCTTTTTTTTTTTTTTATTTTTTATTGTTGTCGTATTTCAGATATCTATACAGTCAGGAAAACTAACTTGACTATACCATGTCCGTACGTTCTATTTTTACGTTTTGTTGAAAAGCGAAACACTGGCATTGTAAGAGTTACCTGGGTATCCGTGAAAGCACAATCGAGTAGTCAATGCTTTGGACTGTAAACCAAGAGGACATGAGACCAACTCTCAACTAAAATTTGTACACATGGAACTTTATTAAAAAAAAAAAAACTTAATCTGCGTACGTCACTAGTAGTCAAGGGATTAATATCCTAACTTTAGTTTTACGTATCCAAAAAAATAGAATGTTTATTCAATTAAACGTGTTAACATCAAAATTTAAAACATGTCTCATAACAAAAAAAAAAAAAACAGTACCGACTAGCAATTAAATTAAATTTAAATTACGTAAAATTAAACAACGGCAGCACGCCGTATATGGCCGGTTTGTAATAGTATTGTTGTGATTTCCCGTTAACAGTCGCCTGCGCTTTCATTACATTTAGTTGGAACATATCAAAAACCAAAACTGGTAAAAGGGGCCGCCAAGTTCCTAATGGTTCGGCCCTTCAAAGGAGTGATATCAACACACCAAAACATTCGCCAAGTTAATGGCACCGCTTAACAATTCGAAAGTTAAATGAAAACTAGAACAATGCTACTTTCGGTAGCAATGTTCAAGTTTTCATTTAACGTCCAAAGTATTATTCGATGCGATTAAGTTGGCGAATATTTCGGTGTGTTGATATCACTCCTTTGAAGGGCCGAACCATTCGCAACTTGGTGGCCCCTTTTACCAGTTTTGGTTTTTGATATGATATCAGTCCTTTTTTTTTTAAATTGTGCATTAGACTCAACTCCACTACCGTGCAGATGTGTAATAAAGTGGCACGTCAATAAGAAATTGGTTTTCAACAATTCGCTACTACCTTTTGCCTACAGGCCGAACCTTTCTCAACTTGGTCACCTCTTAATAGACTTTTAGTTTGGTTTTAATTTTGTTGTAATTTGTTGTCCGCTTCTTGGGCTGGTTAGCCTTCGCCTCAAAGCAGAGACGACGAAAATTAGCCTAGCTGACTTAGGGAGAGCAGGATAATAACCTGTTGCGGCTAAAACGGCTAACGTTCTATTCAACTCAAGTTTTAGATAGACGTTCATTAAAGTTTAGACAAAATGCAGCTTAGGCACAATTTAGCTTCTTTGTCAAAACGTAAACTACTAGGCTTTCTCGTTGATTTTCTTGGAATATTTTTCCGTGGATTTTTTATTCTGGGAATTGATTTCCTGGGGATTTTTTTTTAAAGATTTTTTTCCGGTGACTATTTGACCAGCGTATTTTTTATGCGGATTTTTACTCTGAGGATTTATGTTCGGGAATTTTTCTGTGGGATATTTTTATTCTGGGGATTTATTTTCCGGGGTCAATTTTATGATATTTTTTTCAGGGACTCCAACATATCAACAATCTACAATTCTTGGAATTTTTTTCCCGCAAAACGAGCATCGTGCTTGACTTACACTGAAAAGACCACGCCTTTCTACTCAGTAATTATATAAATCAAAACCTTTCTCATCGCTGAATGGTCACCACCAACTAAGCACAGACCTACACAGTATATCTAACTTAGAGGAAACGGTTTGGTTTCATTCTCTTTATGCCCAAATTAGGACAATGACGTCATCTTCGTGGATCGTTTGATTTTTACGGAAGTACGAACTTATCAGGATTCGGAGCCTGCGTTCAACTTCGTTTCTGATCTGCATAAAAATGAGGTTCAGCTGAGGCATACTTAATACGAAATAGGTGAAAACATTGTCAACATCGTAAAATCAAACATCGTAAATCTAAATTACTCCGTAAATCGTAAATCGAAACCGAAACCGTAAACCGAAATGAATTAGGAGAATCGTTTTGTGGAAGGAAACACTTATTCTCACACCGAATGCCACTCGTGCTGCGAATATTACCGATTATTATTGATTGTGAAAATTATATCGATTTCAAAGAAGCACTCGGGGTATTATGGCTGATTCCGATAAGTAGTTTAAAGTGGCACTATCACCAATTGAAAACCGTTGGCAAATATCCTGGTGCTATCTAGCGGCAGTGATATTGTTAATCTATACAGCTTGCTCCAGGTGCGCGAGGACGTACCAAATTTTCACTAAAAGAAGGCGCGTGGCTTGTTTGTTTTGTGAAAAGAAATAAGACTGTGCATTCCTTCGCTTGATGCAAGCAAATGCTAGATAGTACTAGATACGCTAGATTTTGTCAGATTCTGCCTACATTCAATCGGTGGTAGTGCCACTTTAAGGGCATGCATGGTCTTGGACAAGCAGACAGAGCATGTGAATAAGGCTACAAGTAGTTCGAATAATTTGGCAAAGAGCAAAATAATGGAGAAGAGTAATGATGTCATTATTTGAATTATTGGTAACATTTATTTCTCAGAAACCTCCCAGCCAAAGTGGCCCAGCCTTCACTTACCGCCTGAAGACCAATTGGGGTACTATTATTGACGTTGACTTCGTTCCAGTTATCGATGCATCTCCTTTTCTCATGAATCGAGATTCCATGGATCCTGGAGACAGATTCGGTAAACTACACCTGAAAAGTCAATTCTATGTAAGTATAGTGGGCTGCTTCAGATTTCTGTTTTTGGTCGTGGATGTGACCCCCGGTCAAATTGGTATATTTATCGAACTGGGTTTAAACATATCCTAAAATGTCTCAACAAACAAACAAAAAATTAATACGGCCTAACTGTCCGACATAACCATGCAGATTTCAAGACAGTGATACTTTTGGACAATATCCCGTAGGAATTACATTAGGCAGGTAACTAATAACATTCCTAACATGCACCTATTTGCTCATAGAAAAATAATAATAAGTCAACTTTGCTTTTTTGTTTACATAAAAAAAAAATAACTGATTAAAGATGACACGAAGTGCAGTGCTCATGTATATGTGAAAATAACAAATGCAAAATTAATTAAAACTTATTTAGACATTCAAGATTTTCCATGAAATAACTAAAATACTGAAATTAAAAAATTAGGGCAAAAACTAGTGAACGTATTGGGATTCCATTAGAAATTCCAATATTAAAGATTTTAACTTTCTGAAAGTAAGAATGAGCCTGAATTTCTGACTTAATTTATTTAGACTAAATGGAATGTAACAACTTTCCTCTGAAAGGTAACGTATGTCTGAATGAGTTCTTTCTTAGGTTATTTGTAAAAGCACGAAAATTTATTTGCTTTTCCTTCACAAAAAGTATACTTTATAATAATCATTGTCGCTTAAGGTGTTAAGATTCAGAATCTTATGTTTCTGAATTAGGTCGCGTGTTTTAGTATTAGTATTGTTTTTTCAAAAATAGTAATGGTAATATTAGTAATGTTAAGCTGATATTAAGTTGGTAATGGTGATATTGGTAATATTACGCTGTTATTAGGTTGATAATGGTAACATTGGTAGTATTAAGCTGATATTAAGTTATATAAGGGGGGGGGGTGAGGAAATAAGTCTTAATGGCACGTCAACTGCTAGGTCATTAACGCCAAGCTAACTCACAGTGCAGTATTTGATAATGGTTCGTTCTCTGTGATTCCATCATAGGTAAACTGGTTTCTCGTGCCAAAGCCTTTTAAAGTAAAGGATGACAGCGAAACATCTGAAAAAGTGGTACCATCCCGTTATTGGCGAATGTCCTTACCAGAGGCGGAGAAGATATTACTTAATAACACTGGCTGTCTGAAGATGCTCATCAAATTATTCAAGGTAAGTGGAAGATATTTACTTTATTGCCCTAAAATTCTGCGATATTGTACCCCCCCCCCCCCCCAACCCACCCGTTTCAATCCAGTGAGCGCCGAGAGGAAGCCTTTTTTTAAAACCCCATGTGTACAAAAGTGAGTGAAGCGAGTCGATCTCATATCCTCTTGGCTCGTAGACCAAGCCTCTAATAATTCAAATGCGCTTTGCTCGCTTTACTCCGGTTCCCAGGGAAACCTCATGAACCTCGCGTTTTGTCGCTGGACTTAATTGTTTTTGGCTTCGTGTTTACACGTATGTCATGGCGTGTAAAAAAAAAGTGTGAGGCTAATATGTGATACAGCCGTGTGGCGCGCTTCGCTCGCTCTGTTGGCATCGACCCACACTTCACTTATTTTCTTCGAGCCCTTTATAGAGCAGTGACATTTGCCGCCATATTGGCACCAGTATGGGTTTTGAAGGGCATAACTACAAGGTGCACTACATAAAAATGGAGGGGAAAACAACGGAAGAGCGGATTTCTTAGGCCTAAAATAACGTTGTTTTGTCCAACAACAAAAATCGCGCGTTTTAGGTCTAAGAAATCACCCTTCACAGCATCGACTTCAGTATGACGCCCTATTGTTTCTCTCTGCAGTACCCCTTGCAGCTAACCCATTAAGGCTCCAGCATAGAGTTATATACAATAATACTACTTCGTGTCACTGCTGTATAGAGCATAACAAAATCGATACGCTGACTATTAGGATGGAAGGTAATTGAACAGCTTACAGTTCGTTCATCACATTTTTAACCACGTCTACATTTCGTCTAGAATACGAGATTTAACAAGCGGCTGCAGCGACTACGTAGTCACAACTGGTCTTTTGTTACTTACTTCCAATGTTGAGGCGCACACTTCTATCACGCATACACTGCAACAGTGATCTCGATTACATAATCTAAAAGCAGTAATCATCACAATTTCCGGTTAAAAATGTGTTAGCTTTTAGGCCTATTTTACATTTTAGGCATAATTGACAGCTTTTAGTCCTAATTCTTACCTGCAGTTTAAATTTTTGCATTTACCTGTTCATTGTTTCAACACGGTGCAGCTCCGGGCACATAGTCACAGTGTTACAACGTAATGCGCAACGTATATTGATCAGTGGTAGGGAAGTGACGGGAGAGACGCAAGTCATAATGTATCGTGTTGTTGATAAAGCCAGCAGCGACTCGTAGCAACTTGACGTTGCCATGGTAACGTGATTTTAGTCCTAATTTTCAGTTTTTAAACCTAATTGTTTTAATTGCAGTTTTAATTTTGAAAATAGCAGATACCCGTGTGAAACAAGAGTATGGTTCGCGATTAACGTCAAATTGAGGATACGTAACGGGATTGTGTTTATGTTATGAGTAATACTGACGTTGACTTTACACCATACTCCTGTTTCGCTAAATTGCTCGATAGTAAAGAAACGCACGGTACGCTTAATGGAGAATTTGGTTCGACGGTAGCCTATTCATTCACGCAAAACGCGACGAGACTATTTTAAACGAAGCTAAGATCCTGTTGTTTTTACGGCTGCGTGTTATACTTAGAATTTCAATTCGACAATCAAATGTTATTTTTCATTTAGTTACGCCGAGGAAGTCTATCAGCTATAAAAAAGTAAATATGTTTTAACTAGCCGTTTTTAAACTTCTTAAACTTTAAACTTCTTAAACTTCTGATTCTGAATCTAGCGGTGTAAACCGTGGTAGTCTCTATCTGGTACCGTTCTAAGTGAAAAACACGACAGACAGACAAATTGTTTGCTAGTTTGCGTGTCTGTATATTCCTCTCCATGAAAGATTTGGCGAGCTAAGTAAGAAATGATTTGAAGCAAAGAAGAACGATAATTGGTAGGATAATTGATCTTCTAGTCGATTCATCTTTGATTTGAAGTTTTACTACACGTTGAAATCGTCGCTTTGTTCGCTCAACCCACGTACGCGAAATGTTTGACAACTTTTGAAAACCAACAGGTGTGCTTTTTCCGTGAGTACAACAAAGTTGAAGCCAACCAATTTTGAGATCTATGTGTCGTTTTGCCGCCACTAAGTGTGAAGCAAAATAGGTTGTCCTTTCAGGGCTTTCTGATTAGTTTGCCTAAACAGTAAATGTTAGATCGAACTTTGAGCTCATGAAACAGTTTGCAGAGCAATTTTGCCGAAGCAGAAAAATATATGTAACCAGTTAATTTTGCATTCGATCCTGCAATGCTGTGTTTCTCTAGAGTTTTTTTTTAGTTACTTGTAGCCGCAAGCTTGGTAACCCGACCGAGCATGTGTGGGGGCGGTCCTCCTCTATAAAAGCACTTTCGCGCTATCAGCAGGTCATTCATTTTCCTCCAGCATGTCTCCACGCTACTTCGTTTCCTGCTTTCATCCTTTTTTCCCCGAAGATCTCCGAGCTTTCATCCCGTCATAATCCCGTGCTTCCTCTTTCTTCCTGAGCCTCCACATTGTATGGACATCTTTTTCCCATTGCTGTCAACACCTCCAAGAAGCCTTAGACCCAGCCTGTCATTTTGCCTTTTGCCAGTTGACAATCGTTGCCCTCACAAGCAACAGCTATGACTTGGATCAAGGGAACCTCGAATGATAAAGTTTCTACATGAAAGGCCACTCCGCTGGGCATTCCGTCGCCGGTTCCTCCTGTCGTCAGTCTATTGTATCCACTACCGGGATCGTTGGGCTTTTCACCTGCCTGTCGCCTTTCGTCGGCGCATCATCTGTCGCCTGGTGGCTCACTGTCGTGTCTGTTGCCCACTCTTCCATGGGCTCCCATCGGTCCTACAGGCGACACCACTACTATGTCTCCCGTTCCATGAGGTTAGATTATGACCTCTAACCCGGACCTTCAATCTCTGCAGCTAGACCTACGTCGAGCCAAGGATGCTTACAAGGATCGTCTCCCATTCAGCACTGACCTTAAACCGGCGAGACTCATTCTAAGGATCAAATCCACTAGCTCGTGGGCAGAGCTATTCATTCCTTCCAGTACAAACAACGGTCGCCTCGAACTCTATCCTGTTCCTCACATGATGAGTCCTATACCTGGGATTGGGTTAGGGCTACCACCTTTAGGAAACCCTTCTCAAGCGCCATCTCTGCCCATCTGTCATCCAACCTCCTTCCAAACGTCATCACAGCATCCAGCCTGACGACAGTCTTCAACCTGGATCATCTGTCCCGCCATTGGCCTTTCGTCACCCTGGGACTCCTCCCTGATGACCTCTTGTCTCTTGGCCATCCTGGCCTCTTATCGATAACAGTGACTTTGAATTTGACTCCACATCAGCAGCAGCCAAACAGCAGTTCCACTCTTGTTCTGCTTCTGTTCTTTCATCTGTCGCTCCAGATTCCTTGCACAACCAGGAATCTGACCAAGACAACGGCTCTCGCCGTGCGCACCTCGCTGAGGCATACCAGGATGAAGAATATCCTTCTGGTATTCCGCTTTTGCACCTTCTCAAGACAGTGAAAGACATTGCCCCTGACTGCTTCTTGTATAAGCCGTCGTTTCCAGATTTGGAACCTGAGGGCCATCCACAAGGCTTTGGCTTTGGCCTTCGTGACCAGCTTACACAACGACGTTCTGGGTTGGGCACACTTCGTACTACCCTTCTACGAAATGGTGGCCTACTTCTCAGCAAAGGGAATCCTCTCAAACTCGACAAAGACCCTCCTCCTCCTTGACCCGGATGAGAATCTTGGTTCTTTCGGCTTTTCGACAAGGGCTCAACTAACCCTAAACATTTTGACACGTATCTTCAATCAGAATTCTTAGCCACTGTGGCTAAGATGGACTTCAGTACGACCTTGTTGATCCCGAAAAGAGGTTTTGTCCCCTAGATAGTCCTCAAGGACAATGACAAGATATTGCATCTAGGACTTTGGGGTGCCTCACAAGCCAACGTGCTCAACACCGCCGCTAACACTTTACATGAAAAGCAGCAGTCTGAGGTTAATAGTCTTGGTATCCAGCACCTGCCGTTCCTCATTTCATGCTGTGAAT
Source organism: Lithobius niger (assembly GCA_023313725.1). Taxonomy (NCBI): domain Eukaryota; kingdom Metazoa; phylum Arthropoda; class Chilopoda; order Lithobiomorpha; family Lithobiidae; genus Lithobius; species Lithobius niger. The sequence continues at coordinate 23,650 of JAHWFP010192377.1, read as the reverse complement.
TGGTTCACTAAGGCTCTCTTTAACTCATATTGTTTCTCCTTTGTGACGTTGCTCTCGATCCGGCTCCCAACCTCAACGATTCTACAAGACATCTGCTTCGCAACCAGTCAATGCATGACTTTGACACTCTCTTTCACGGGCTCATTCCTAAACTCCCACCACACCTGGACGTGGCTCGTAAACCAAAGGAAGCAATGCCGAAACAGCAATTCAAGCCTTTCGCTAGGACTCAGAAGCCCTTTCGTCAAGGTGGTAAGGACAGTAGGCCTTGAACACTTTAACGACTTTAACTGCCACAATGACCTCAGCAGACCGCCTAATGATACCCAGTCCTTTCGAGGCCAATCATCCAATCAGGGAAAGGGATGATATAACAAGCGCAGCACTACCCCTGATCGATGCAGTCACTACTCCTCCCCAGGCGCTCGACAAAAGTCTTCTGCCAACCTCTGACACCTAATTCCTCTCGCCTCTTCCTGTCGTCAGCTGTCTTCATTTTTTCCTGCCGGCTTGGCGACAGATAAATGTCCAGTCCGCAGATTCTCTCCATCATCAGTCGCGGCTTCCGCTCAACTTTCATCAGTAAACCCTTATAACTCCACCACCCTTTGCCCGTCCCGTGTTCTGTAGTCTTTCATCCGAAGTGCAAGACCTCCTCTTAAAACGCTCTATGCAGGGAAGCCCAGTTCACTTGGGTGAGCAAGGGTGAAGGTATTCAACAAAACAGAACCAGGCAGACAGCTGGATTCCCTTGACTAGCAATTGTGTACATTTTCGTTCTTCAACGGGAACTTCCTCAGAATCTAAAAAAAAAACACACACACAATACCACAATAAATTAAATGGCGAATGCAACCCCAACAAAAATGTAAAAAGTGTACATACCAAAACACAGCAAACATTGTGGCCAGGAACCATGTCACAAGGAGCAAGTTAAAAGAGAGGCTAATGGGTACATAAGTGCCAACATTTTTTTTTTATACAAAGATTCCCATTGCTCCATTACCGGATAATTTGTTGTTAAATTTAAAGCCCTATTTTTATTCAGGGTAATAGTCCACGCTTCTAATTTAAGTCTAATGTGGTGGTGTTTTTCTATAAACACCACTGATGTTTCAGAAACATCTGGACAGTGACCTCTATCCACAAAATGACGACCCAAGGCAGGATCAGAGTCACAAGAATCTACATAACAACAATGTTGTGACACTCTTTTAGCAAGAGGGCGTTTTGTCTCACCAAAATAAATACCTCTAGCCTTGCATGATTCACATGGGATGCCTTCAGCCCAGGTTTTACAACTCGTTATTCTTTCGTCCCAAGAAGACATGGAGACAGGCTCATCTTCAACCCAAAACCTAATTCAGAAGATTAGAAATTTTCACTTCAAAATGGAAACGGTAGATTCGATCTGTCAGTTCCTGAAACCCGGCTCCTGGACCACTTCAATCGATCTCGAAGATGTATATCATCATGTCCCACTTCATGTTTCTGGTCACCATCTCTTGTGTTTTCTATACGATGGCAAGGTCTTTGAAATTCATTGTCTGCCTTTTGGCCTCAACACTGCTACCTGCATTTTCACACTTGTAGTCAAACCAGTCCTTGTGGCCTTCGGGATCAGGACGCCGCCGAGCATCTTCACAATCAAGACTTCACTATGTCTTTTCTCTCCAAGCTAAATTTCGGCATCAACCTCTCCAAATCATGCCTCATTCCAGCCCAGAAATTTGTTTTTCTAGGAGTGGCCTTTGACCTACCTAGCGAGCGACAGTCATGCCCTCTCCAGAAAGAAATTCAGACCTTATCATAACAGCACGCACGTTTCGACAGTCTTCTCGCCACACTCTGCCCAAACTCAGTTCCCTTATAGGGAAGCTAAACTCCGTGGCAGATCTGGTTCGTTACGGTCGATGGATGACCCGGCCGTTTCATTACGTTCGCATCCATGTGGGGAAGATCGTTTCATTCGAGCATCACCTTTCGTCTCACAGATTCCACCTTTCCAATCGACGCTCTCCTTTGGTGGACAGACGTCCTAGTGCTCTCCCAAACTGTCCCTCTGCACGTACCACAACCAGACCTCCTTCTCCTAATCGATGCCTCCCTAAAAGAGTGGGGGCACATATCGCACATCACCAGATCTCCAGATCATCGCCAATCCACGAACAGGATCACATCAACGTCCTCAAGCTGAAGGCAGTTTTCAAGGCCCACCCTCAGGACCTGGTTTCAGGGAAGGTTGTACAGGTCTAGGGAGACAGCACCACTGCTGTTGCTTACCTACGACTGGAGAGTGGGACGAGATCCCACCACCTTCACAAAGTCACGTCTGCAAACTTTCGGCTCTGCATAGATCTGGGCACAACAATGCTGCCTCCCCACTTCCCCGGCAATCGGATTGTCATTGCAGATTCCCTCTCTCACTGCGAGCTGTCCTCAGGGAAATAGACTCTAAAGGATTGGGTCTGCAAGTTGCTGTTCACCATATGGGACACTTCACTAGTCGACCTGTTTACCATGAGGTACAATGCCAGACTTCCCCACTTGGTCAGCCCAGTCCACGACGATCAAGCCTGGGGGGTGGACCCACTCACCCTGTCGTGGAGAACCTTTATGGCTACCCAGTCAACAGGCCCCCAAGCCTTGGGGGGCTCCCGAGTCCGGCAGCAGGATTCTTTTCTTGACGATATGATATAAACGTAATAATTTTATTTGGTTTGCAGGACTCGAATCGAAATGAGCGGCATTACATCGCAATTTGTCTCTCAAGTTAAATCTTTAACGATGTTTTACGGTCTTGACTCCTGCCCAGGCGATACGTTGAGAGTTGCATACTAGTAGTGAAACAAAAATGGTTACTCGTACGTCAGTTAGACTTAAGAAATCACAGCATTAAACCCACGGAGCTGTTTTTTTTGTTTGTTTTAAATTCGGTCTTGCTAAACAAATTATGACAAGCACACGATTTAAAAATCGAATAAAATAAAAAAATAAATAAATATGTTCGAGTGTAATTTGCTTTGGATTCAAACTACCTTAAAACTTGAGAAAGAAATTGGGCAGGGGCCCCAGATTGTATTCGTCAACGGGTCCCCAAAACCCTAGCTACACCACAGCGGCTACCTCTTCCCTCTGTTCCAACTTCTTCTCCAGGTTTAATGAAAATCAGGTCATCTCGAGGCATCTTCCTTCTAACTGCCCCGAATTGGCTGTCAGCTGCATGGTTCCCTCAGCTACTGGAACTTCTCATTGATGATTCAAGAATTCTTCCAAACACACCGGACCTTCTGTCACAACATTAGGTAACCTGGCTCCACCTTTCTCTCATTGCCCTGCAGCTACACGGGTAGCTACTATTATCCAACTCATCCACGGAGCAGGAGTTCTTGAGGAGCAAACAACCCACATTGCAGATAAAGCTGTCTGAGCTTCTACCATCAAGATTTACGACAGTCACTGGCAGCGAAGGTTTCATTAGTGTCGTCCAAGAAAGTTAATCCTGTTGACCCCCCTCTATGTAAACTTCTGATCTTCTTTACCGCTCTTTCAAGGAGGGGCTCAAAGGATCTACGATCCTCATCTATTGCTCGGTCCTGAACTCTGTCTTCAAGGCAGCAGGCCAGATGGCCCTTCTCAACGATTTCCGTATTTCAACACTCAAGTCCTTCGAAATAGAACAACCCGCAACTCGTCGCGTTTACAGACTGGGACCACTTTGTCGTTTTGAACTCCCTTATGACGATCCCTTACAAGCCCTTGGGAAACTGGCCCATCAACCTGCTTACCCGGAAAACGGTCTTCCTTACTACTCTGCCGGCCAGCTTATGATGCAGTGAGGTGCAGGCTCTTTCCATCGATTCTCCTTGCTGCTCTTTCTTTCCCAATCACTCACAGCGGTTTCTTTAATGCTAAAGTCCTCCTTTCGTGCTAAAACTCAGAAGCTTTGTGAGCTTTCCACTCCAATCATCATTCCTGCACTTACCAACATTCATGGGAATTAACCGAATGCCTTCTCTGCCTTGTGCGTACTCTACTCTTTTACATACGAAGGACTGATAACAGTGAATGACGAAAGGGGTGGACTCAGCTTTTCCTCCCTTTCACCAGAGATTTTGGTATGACATCAGCCAGGATGATTGCCTTCCAGATCAAGACTGTCATTGTCAATGCCTATGAAGATTTGGACATCAGCAGCACAGAAAACAATATTATAGTGACGGCCCACTAACTCAGAGCCATCTCCAGATCCTGGGCCTTCCACAACAACAAACCATTACCTGCGTGAGATGTCTACGCAGGCGATGGACATCACCATCTGGGACCCATAGTCGCAGCCAGACATGTTCTCCAGCTCCTTAAGCACCATGCAGTAACCACTTCATTTTACCTTTTGCTGAATAAATCTTCTGCCTCATTCCAGTTCGTTCCTGATTTTTCTGCTGTGCTAAAGTTGTAACTTTAGGGATGCCAGCTCAACGCCCTAGGCCTAGGGTAGTCGTCAGATGGTGCCCATCGCCAGATTCGACGAGCTGTGCCGTAATGCTAAAATTACAGGTACCGTAATGTATATTTTCGAAAGCAACTGTAAACATTAAAATGCCGGGTGCCACCGGCTGATTTTTGTTTCTATTGTCTAACCGAAAATATACATAACCTGTAACCTCCCTACCTCCCCTCTTGAGTTGCCACCTGACGTATGGAGAGGAATGAAAGATGAAGCACAGTCACACCTCGGTGTCTTTATAGGAGTTTTTATTGGAGGAATGAGGGATGCATTTGCACTTGGGTTACCGAGCTGGCAGTGGTAGGCCTGTAACTTCGCTTCTCTGGGTAAAAAGCATTTGAGAATAAGAATGCTAAAACTATAGGTAACTAGAGGAAGCCCGTGCTATGCACGGGGCCGGTCATGAATTAAGTTTACAGACACACTTTTCACGACACACTTTCCCTGACACTTTTCCAGATACGTTTACGGATTGAAACTCTGCAACCGATGTGCGTGCCCGTGCCCGTTAGTGTACTGTGTTCCACCGTACATCTTATTGTGAGCCATCTGAGTTGATCGACCACTCCCTCCTGGCTGTGCTTTCCATGCAGGTAGAATGGGAGAGTCCACTTGTAATGCGGGCGTGAGGAGCGGGGGGGGGGGGGGCAAGTGATTGTTGTGGCCTTTTCCTCGTTTTTCGTTTCTGTTCGCTCGTCATCCAGAATTATTATGCAGATGTATATTTTCGGTTAGACAATAGAAACAAAAATCAGCTGCTGGCACCTGGAATTTTAATGTTTTTAAACCATTACTTTTAGTGAAACGAAGTATAAGCAGAGAGCTTTTCATCTTGTTTTGTTATCTGTCTGTTGTCGGATTTCATGATACGCCTTGCACCCAATGTCGGATTCCTGTCAAACATTCTATGCCCACTTCATGCACTATTTGTGTATGTATGTACGTAAATCAATAAAATTTGGTAAAGGGCTTCATGATTTTGACTCTCAAATATGCAAAACAGCACTATTTTAATGGGAGAGTCAGACTCGTCCCTGAAAAAAAACCGTACTTAAAGTCAACATTTAACCCCTCGATTCCAGGTATACACAAATGGAAGTTTTTTTCCAAGTTTTATGCGTACACAAGTCAATTAAGGCGTTCATCTCTCGTCCTTGTACGTAAATGACGTCGAGCAAATTTTGCCTTTTTTACGTCCACTCCCCCGTCACATTTTGTCACAACTTTGGAAACCTCCCCCGAAGAAAATGACGTTAGAAACTATTTCATCCCCTCTCCCACTTTCATTACCATTTTAGCATTTTCATTGGTATATTGGTAGTTTTAGTATATGGTGATACCTTCCCTCTCTTGCGTAACGTCACTTGTGCACGTCCCCTTGGTTCACAGTTCTATAGCTTGAACACTCGACGGAGCTGTGCTCGGATTTTATAGGGACTCGTCGCTGTAGGGCTCGCGTTTCGGTTTTGGACCTCAGCAACAAGTTAACAAAAAGACGCCAGTGGAGCACCAATTGTGGGACAATAAAAATTGTCTCCCAAGCACTCGCGTCACGCTTTCCGCAGACAAATTCATTAACCATCCTAACTTAGGCCCTCACAGGACGTTATTCGCAATATTACATTTAAAAATTTTCTCAATAAAATTTCTTTCGTAGCAGGAAATAAACGGCAGTATGAGTAATGCCTGGAATTATTCTGTGCATTGTATGGAGCCAGGCTGTTGAAATGAAAATAAACTATTTGCTTTTTATTTTAGCTTCTAAGAGACTGCAATGAATATTGGAGAAAACCACTGCCATCCTACTTTATCAAGACTTTCTTTCTCTGGGAATACGAGAAAAAAGAACCAAAGGAATGGAATCCACTGAACTTAGGAAAATTGTTCGTTGAGGTAAGGGAGTTAATATAAAGAGACAGGTTGAACATGGGTTGTTAGGCAGTCATCTCAGACCTCTTGTCTCGTTCCTTATAAAAGAAAAACCTGCCGAACATTTTATTTAACATGTTTGGGTAACACCAGGAACTTTAAATAAATGAAACAGAATAAAAAATAGAAGTTAGATTGTGCACGTAGCATCCACCCACCAGTCCCAATACAGACAAGTGAAAACTTAAACAGCATCATAGCGAAATTTAAAGGCATTAAGTGACGAGCAGAAGTAACAAGGGCAAAGCAATCTTTAAGTAAAAACTGGTAACGGAGTTTAGTGCGAGAGACAGTACCACAGGCGCGGAACGTACAACCACGCGTATAGAGCAGTGACACGACGTAGTATTATTGTATATAACTTCATGCTGGAGCCTTAATGGGTTAGCTGCAAGGGGCACTGCAGAGAGAAACAGAAGGGCATCATACTGAAGCCGATGCTGTTAAGAGTGATTTCTTAGACCTAAAACGCGCGATTTTTGTTGTTGGAGAAAACAACGTTATTTTAAGCCTAAGATATCCGCTCTTCCGTTATTTTTTCCTCCATTTTTATGTAGTGCACCTTGTAGTTATGCCCTCCAAAACTCATACTGGTGCCAATCTGGTGCCATTATGGCGGTAAATGTCACTGCTCTATACTTGTGAGTTGGCGTTTGAAAAACAGCACGGTCAACATCAAGATTGCAGTGAGTAATTTGGTAGGCAAGAATCATGTCACCCCGATGAAAGCGATTCTGAAGAGTTGTCGAGCGAACGAAACATAGGCAGTCAGGGTATAAAAGGAAATGGAGTGACACCATTTAGCATGACACCTCTGACAGTTTACACCATATACATGTTCTACGATGTGGGAGTATCCTTCTTGTAACTCTCGCTGTATTATAATCCACCACTTGTCATAAGGTCGTCTGGGAGAGAAGCTGTGCCAACTCCCCTGCACGTATGGGAATTAGTGAGGAGCTGAGGGCAAGACGTGCATTTGAGAACAAAAGTTCTTCTTCGCTTCATTGTCGTTTAAACACAACTGCTTGCGAATTAACACGCATTTGTACTAATCTCTGGATAAGTGGTATTTTTCACATATCTTTATTAGGTAAATCCGCATGAAGCAATTTTTAATGTACGTGTTCCGCTAAAGTAAAAAAGGTTGCCCATCTGGCAACTGGCTGCATGGGGTCGCGACTCCAAACAAGTGGTTAAACTATAGGGGTAAAATTATCTGGGAGGAGGCTTTTTGTTTAGCCACTGCTTATGAAGAAAAAGTATCTATTTTCCTATTCTGCTTCACCTTGGATGTTATGATGTCTTAACAAAACTGTCTCCAATCAAGGAAGTGAAAAATGGGGTATATTATGCACTGCAACTAACTGGAAGTTTCATTGAAAGTGCGCTGGTCTAAAGTCTGCTTGTAGTCTGTTCTGCCTTGAAGCCACAGTGAACTAAGTAATTAACTAACTAAGCCAGCTAATTAACCATGCTTGTACATAGACTAGTGGGCCAAGATGTCTCTCAGTCTCACGTACTAGCCCTGGCTCCTCACTGGTTTAACTCCATTCAGTTGATCGCTTGCTTATTTCAAAAGAGGAGGAGAAAATGGTGTGCAACACGTTTTGTGCGTAATAGGCCTGCCACTTCATGAGATGACCAAGATCATTTAATACATGCCGGTCTTTGCAAGTATTCTTCCGTTTATCTCACAACGCGTGTCTTCTACTAAACCAGAGTGACAAAACGATTTAGTGCAGGGAAATACATCACCTCTGTTCTTGACCGCCATGTTGTTTGCAACATCATCGTAGCTTCATTGTGATTGGTTGCAGCGCAGTGGGGCTGCCAAGCTAGTGGGATAGGTCCAGGCTCAACGGAAGCACGCGAAATGGACAAGCATAACTTGCCTGGCCTCACAGCTCTCATCGCCTTAAGCCCAAACTCCACTTACGCGAGACCAGCCAGCTAGCGAGTATCGCGAGACCAAAGCTGCAAGCGTGGCCTAGCGCAGCAAACTCCATATACGTGATACGCGAGCTACAACGTCTTGCCAAGGCAAGCGAGGCCGTCTCGCGCGCCTCTACTCGGCCCAGAATCTTTCGGCTAGCGAGGCCACCTCGCTTGGCTCGCTCTGCTGGCAGCCAATCAGGAAGAGGGAGTTGATGACGTTTCAGGCAAGATGGCGCTATAAACAAGCCGTTGCGTATCCCTGTACTCAATCGGTTCGTCACTCAGTTTAGCTAAATATTTTAATTGTTAGACAAACAAAATAAATCGGCACTTAGATAGGAATGCATTTAATAATCGGGGCCATGAAATGGCAGGCAGACTAGGTTCAACTCGCGCTATTGTTCGTCTCCGATCAAAACAGGCCACAGGTCGCAGAGCTAAATCACCGCTAGAAACGATCGTTCATTTCTCACAAAAGTTGGGAAACTTGCGTTCGTTATGAAAAACTAGAGAATAATCCACTGATTCCGAAAATGCTATTGTATTAATCTGAAAGTCTTGCAGTAATTAGCTATGAGCAAAAATATGCATTCATTTTAGAGCCACTCAGAGCCAATCAGAGTCACGCTAGTGTACCACAGTGTAGCCAAGTGGCTTGAATGCTCGCTTGAATGGAATTTGAGGAGCGAGTAGCGAGAGCTAGCCGGGAGGTTCGGCGAGGAAAACGGCACGCTAGTCCGTGTAGCGTGGCTAGCTTGCTTGCTGGTCTCGCGTAAATGGAGTTGGGGCTTTAAAATGGGCCGAGTAGAAGCGTGCGAGACGGCCTCGCTTGCCTTGGCGAGACGTTGTAGCTCGCGTATCGCGTATATGGAGTTTGCTGCGCTAGGCCACGCTTTGCAGCTTTGGTCTCGCGATACTCGTTAGCTGGCATCTCGCGTAAGTGGAGTTTGGGCTTTAAGTGGAATTTGCTCAACGCTAGTCCATGCTCTGCGGCTTTTGGCTAGGCTCGTTAGCTGCTTGACCTTGAGATGAGTTGCACCTTCATTCTTGATTTGGAATATGCACCATCTTATCAAACGTTTAACTCTTTTCACGATAAGTTGGTGCTTATATACGTGCTCGCTTGACTTGGTGAGTGTCAAACTGCTCTGTTAGAGCGTGTTTATGCAACAAGGCCTTCTCGCTCGCCGAACGTTTTTTGCTAGTCAACCGTTATTTATTTACGATTAGCTTCCAGTTTCTACTAAATGAACGCGGCAATATATAACACATTAAATGTTTTATAAATAACAATAAGAATAAAGAAGCAAGAATGAAGAATAAAGAATAATGTGCAACAGTAATTTTAAACATTGCTACAACATTGTTGTCATTTCACACTATTTCCAAAATTTGCTATTCTCGCTCGAAGAACAGCAACTTGCAGTTACTACGTATAGACAACTCGAAAGCCGCATTCTCCAGTAAAGCAGCCAGCAGATTTAGTATTGACCATATAAAAACTAGTGAGCGAGAAAATTGCCATTGCATAAACCCGCCCTTACTTTGTTAAGTTGTTACCTTCGCTTGAAACTTAAGTAGCTGCACTATTAAGTGAACATGTGTCAAGCTCGCTATGTATAGCTGCTCTCTTGACTTGGAGCCAGAGTTGGAACGGGCCACAGAATCACCAGCCATTTGGGTCACTTCAGTGACCTAGAATAATCCTCTGGCTGGTTGACCCAGTAACCCATTGCCCCTTGTGATCCTCAACCAAGTTTACTGACTAAAATGTAAGTTGTAAGACTTGTTCTTTTCGTTTAAGTCAAATCACGATGGTTTGTCTTGAACAGTATGATAATTTATGAACAGCCAACAGTCTCTACTATACCTAGCTGCGAGTTTTACAGCAAATGACTTAGTTTTATATGTTGACATTACAAGTTGAAGTGATGTTGTCTATATAAACAAACGCCCGTCGTACCATCCGGGCACTGTAGTGACACTCTCTGTTGCTAATTCCATAAAGCTGCTTGTATTCTCTCTTAATCGTGTCAATCTAGTAATGGATTAGCTGACCAACAATGGTTTTTCCTGTAAAGTTTGCCACTTTAGTTGGATCAGTTGGCAAATTTCCTTTCACCGGGTCTCGTTAGGTCACTGGATCACATTGGGGCACTCGGTCACATCGTTTCACTGGGTCGCGTTGGGTCACCGGGTCTCATATTGGTTCAATATACCTCGTCGGGGCACTGCGTCTCATTGGGTTACTGGGCCACATTGAGTTACTGGTCACGTTGGGTCACCAGGCCACATTTGACAGCTGATTCTCTCCCAGACGACCTTGTGACAAGCTGTGGAATACAAATCCAGAATTTCAGCACGGATTCTCCCATGTCCTCGCACGTTAATGCATTTATGAGCTGGTAATGTTTAGGAGAAGGGTAACAGAAATGCCATGAATATGAATATTCATAAAGTGGCACGTTGGTTAAATATGTCTATCAAGGGTTTGCAACAATTAATAGATGAAAGCTTTTAGATTTCGTTTTATGTGTCAAGCCTCTTAACTGTACATTAATTTCTGATTAGTTACACTGAACAGTGTTTAAATCGCTATCGAGCTTATGTTGTCAGATTAATTTTGTGCTTTAAAAGTCAACATTCGCAAGAACCTTAGCCAAGTTTTCTTGTTCTTCGAACGTAAATCTACAAATAAAGAATTGGATACTGTGTCACAGGTTCGGACTGGGAAGTGTGCCCGTCTGCCATTGGCAGATGCGCACTTGACAATAGGTGCCCTTGCGCCCTACGTTTTTTAAAATTATTAACATATTTTTAATATTAGCTTTTCTTTATTTTCTTTTGATATCAGTTGAGAAATGGGAAAATAAAGGATGCAATTAAAACGTTAAAATTGTAACACACATCACATCGCTCGAATCGAACAGATACATTCACAACACAGATGACGAAATTTTCGTCCAAGCCAAAACTATCGCTTCTTTGGTTAACTTTGCCGTTCTCGCTCTATCGTATCAGTTTTGTTTAGCATAATGGTGAACGTAAAAAACCCATTATTTTGGTAGAGTTGTTTTCAAGTTAAGGTGCTGTGTATCATCAGTTAAGGTGATAAGGCAGAGTGGTAAAAGATGAACATTCTGATACGCAGGCTTGATTTTGCAAGACATGCCCTTGGACAAAGTGTCGGGCACACATTCCTTTCTTCCGATACCATTTCATAAAATTATTGCGCCCCTTAGGGTTCACGCATTTGCAATGAAATTTGTAACGAATATGTCCAATTTTATCTTACAAAATAAAAACACCATATCAGCGTCGATTGCCAAACATTTTAAAGCAGCCTAAATCCCCCCCCCCAAAAAAAAAAAATTTTTTTTTTTAATTTAAAAATTTTTAAAACCCCCCCCCCCCCCCCCCGTGCCCTTTCTGACTGTCGGGCAGATAACCCAGTCCGACCCCCCTGAGGATACATTTGCAAATTTTCAAATGTATCGGACGAATCAGGACAACAGGTACACAGTTGTTGTGGAGACAGAAGGAATAAAACAGACGCACATACACACGTACGGACACACGCACACAAACACACATATGCACAGGAATAGGATAAGTACCTTTAGGCATCGACAAAAATTAATGATTGGTGCCATCGCTGATCGAATTGACGCGCCACCCAAAATTCGTTCCTTTTCATGCAGTTTGTCATAAATTTCAGGAATTGGAAAAATGGCACCACTCATTTTCCAAAGTGCAAGTGAAAGTACGGAGTCCCGAGTTCCGATTCTAAGGTCTCTATTTTGTCAGGAAGCTGGTTTCGAAAAAGAATGTAAAATCGCTAGTCTACACATTTACGTAAATTTAAAACATCTAGCAACTGTAATGTTCATAACTGAAGAACTTTCAGAATGTAGACAGACTGTATTTGATGGCACTGTAAACTTTTACTTTTTGTGTTCTTCTTCTTTCAGATGTTGGAGAATTTCCGAGTTGCCATTAGCCAACGCAGAATCCCGTATTATTTCAACCGTGATGGAAATTTGCTTTCGTCTATGACTTGGGATACTTCTTATAATATAGGACATCGTATTGACTATCTCCTTACTAAGATTCATCTCGATTCTCAGTATGTTTTGGAAATGTATGGAATGAAAGAACGCGTGGAGACGATGAGATGTCTTACTGCGGCGGCTGTAACACCACTCAGTTACCAACGCCCTCGCTCAACGATAAGAGAACTGCCCTTTTCAAGTTCTGGTTCATTCTATGAGCGCCAAAATGAAACTCAAGAAACAGTCGCAGAGAACACAACTGGTTCTATCGGGGCTGGCTGGCTTATTGGAGGAGCATTGGCGCTTGGTTCTGCATTGGTGATTACTGCATTGGTGTCTGATTATCAAAGAAAACGTGGGTCGTAACAAATTAGTAACAGTTTTGAGATGGAGGTTATTCTTGATCACTGTTTTCTTGGGAATTTTAAAAATGCTTGAGGTAATAGGTTAGGTTACGTTAATTTATCGTGCTAATTGCTGCAGCACATTCATCAGACCAAACACAAATTAGCAGCTCATGACCTGTCAATACAGTCTTAGCCTATGCTTGGTGAAAGTAGAGGGGGAAAAAAAATTCCGAAAATTTACGAATAAAGTGTTCCTATGGTGGGCAGAGGATTTTGGAGCGTTGAATAAATCTTTTAAACACTATAGAGCTCAAAAGATTTTTTTTCTTTTAAATCAAAAGGGCTGTTTATGGACCTCAAGGATTTTTTCTTTGCGATTGTTTGTCTAAAAATCATGAGCGGTGCTGCACAGTGACATGAACCTATGAAACACTATCAGTAAGATGATTAGCTATCCGTTGCCTAGAGACAAACTGTAAGCGGACATCTTGTTTTTTTTCGCTGGAGTTGGCTTCCACATTGTGAAGCCGGAGCTCGCCTTATCACCCAATTTTACACGATCTCAGTCCTCCTTTAACAATGGAACAAAGGTCAAAGGGTGTAACGAGCGTTAACCGCTCCTGGTCATCTGCCCGAAGCCCTAAGGCCCTATGTCTGCAACAGCCAGATTCCCAGGCGGAACACGACGATGGAACACGACGATATTGCAACAATGGTTTAGGACTAAGATGCTAAAGAGGAGTGATATCGTATATCACGCCTGCTCTTCACGCCTGGATATCACGCCTGTTTATGAATTTAAGAACATCACGCTTGCTCCAGATGTTAAAAGGACGTTACAGTCTGATTAAAATTAAGAACAGCACCGTGAAGAGCTTGTTTTGCTTAAGCAAGAAAAAATAATTTTGTTTTGTTATGTATTTTTCTTGTAGCACGAAAACATTATGACACTGAACTGTAAAGGTTATTTACTATTCAGTACTGTAGAAACTCAACGCCGAATAGCACCTTCAAACAACTTGTAAAAAAAATTTAAGAGAAGTTGTCTGAAGGGGCTGCTCGTCGTTGAGTTTCCGCGATATGAACGGTGATGGGTCACTTTGAAATCGAGTTACAATCAATAAACAAGAGCACAGAACCTTCACTAAGCAAGGAATAACAATGCTGTCAACAATGACATCTTTATCGCAGTGTCGACCTTTTTCAGCAAAAGAACGTCAGCACGATTTATCCTTTTTTATGTGCGTGCTATACTATTGTTGTCGGACTGAGATCGTGAAATTGGGTGATAAATAGGTTATTAACCACTTTCCTTGGAGAGATACAACAATGGCTCGGCCCTGCCGGCCTCGACATTGTTATATCTCACTCCTCGGTAAGGTAGCTGATAACCTATACTTACGGTAACCTATATGGGACACCAAACACAATAAGTTTGTTTAGATGTATGTAGGGGGATTGTTGCAAAGATGGCACGGCAAGTGAAGCGCTTCCTTCTACAGATGAAAGAAAGGGGTGTTTTAGTGCAATCTGAAGTGGATTCAGGATTTGTGACTGATGAGAAGTATGGTGAAGTGTGGAAGTTGGCAGCAGAGGTAGGATTGGACGAAGATGATTTTAAACTCTATGGGTTAACGAGTGGGAAAGTTTTGGAAAGTGAGCAAGGCTTAGCTGTGCCGGGACTTAACAATCGTAGCTGTAACAATGGTCCACTCGGCGTAGTGAACATTGGTATATACACTACGCTAGCAAACGCATCCCAACCGATAGTCAGGGGTTTGCGAAGTTAGACAGGAAAATGTACAGGACATTGGTAAAGATGTTGGGCCAGCAACTTACATGGAAGCCCTTTCCCCTAAAGGTAATGTAGGCCGTGCAAGTGATGTTGTGAGTGAGCTAGAGATGGAAGCTGAAGAGGACTATGAGAATAGCCAAGTCCTTCGTGATTTAAACTGGCTAAAAAGACTTTATCGGAGTGGCCTCTCAAATGTTCCCATGGACAAATATCTGGTAATTATGGCAGACCATGTAGGCCGGCCATACTCGTGCAGCATGTGAAGAGACGCCTTGGCCGAAATTCTCGATTTAAAGAGGGTTACTGGAATTTGTTGGCTATGTGTTAATAACGTCTTCCAGGTTACTTTTGGGGACTATGAGGCGAAACAAATAGTGAAGAGGAGAAAAACTCTTTTACTGATTGGGTTCCAAGCTACAATCTATGACTTACATGAACGCAGTATCCGTATGAAGATTCACTGGCTGCCTCTTGATGTGCCAGATAGTGAGGTCACGAAAGCTTTATGCAATTACGGAGAAGTGGTCAGCCTAAGACATGAACGCCATACGATGGATGGCTTACAGATTTGTTATACAGGAGTTAGGTGCCTGGTTATGAAGCTAAAGGACACTGTCATGTTGGATGATATCCCAGATGTTGTTGGATTCAAGGGGGTCCCAGCTCTCCTAGCAATTTCAGACAGGCCTCCACGCTGCCTGAAATGTACCATCCGTGGACATGTTCGTAAATTTTGTCCTCAAGTTTACTGCAGGAGATGTCGAAAATTGGTGCCGAGAGTTGCTCCTTGTGACCATCTTTTACAGTCAACGACTGCCCATGGGAAGTCTGAAGAAGAGTCATCGGTTCAAAAGATAGTCGGTTCCAAGGCTAATTTGCATTCAATTCCAGCAGATCACTCTCAGGTTGTTGTCCGAAATGTCAGTGTTTTGCCTGATGTCTCTCTGGCGGGTAGTGAACAGAATCCACAGGATTCTAGTGGTTGGGAAGTAAAGCGATCCAGGCGACGGAAAGCGTCCAAACAGCAGTCCTCGTTGGCTAGTTCTCCGCCTTCTACCAAGCTACAAGCCGTGGATGGAAGTCGGTATGCCTCGCTTGCTTCCACTGAAGATTTCCCCCCCTTACAGATAGGGGAGGTAGTGGATGGTGACACTGTCATGGATGAAGTTGTTACAGCGGTGCAAGATGCTGTCAAAGATCCAGTTGGCATCCCTGTGGACAACACAGCTGAAAGTTCAGTTGACATTGCAACAGAATGTATGTCGGGTTGTTCAACGGAAGGTGTTTTGTTGAGTGACGTAGATTTAAGTAACAACTCCTTTGCTGGAGGTGGAGGTGTTGAACAGGTGCTTGTTAAGTTAGATGATGTGTCTGATTAAGATACTAGGTTTATACTTTAATTCTTATTTCAATTCACACTCTGTTTCTGGATTGTGAGGTGGGCGAGTAACAAACTGGAAGAGACTGAATATTTGTGTAACAAAGTAGAAATTTTAGGTTTGGTCGAAACTAGGCTTCCTTTTGGGTCAATACCTTTTGTTAGGGGATTTAATGGAATAGCCGGTCCTGGTTGTTCTGGGGTGCGAGTTTATATTAAGAGTTGGGTCCCTTTCTTTCTTTTTTCGTACCCACTATGTACTGGGATAGATAATTGCATGTTTAGGATCTGGTGGCAGAATAATTGGGTTATTGTCGGTTACGTCCACATCACTGGTGTGGTTGCCAGACAAGAGTGGGTGGGATGGGTTGACTCTCTTCCTAGACCACTTGTGCTGGGAGACGATTTTAATGCGCACCACTGGCTCTGGGGTAGTGCACGCTGTGACACCCGGGGTCGGCTGCTGGCTGATACTTGGATTTAGAAGTTATACAAAACGGTACACCCACTTTTGTTAGACAATACGGGGAGTAATTCAAGAATCGGTATTGGATTTGTTTCTCTGCTCCCCTAGTTTGGTCTCACAATTCTCTTTTGAGGTCTCCACAGACCTTAGGGGCAGCGACGACTTTCCAGTGGCGCTGTCTCACATTAAGTCTTTGCGCCATGCGCAGACTGGAAGTAGGCGTTCCCTTTACCCACTCGTGGACTCAGGAGATTTTGCTCCTTGGGTCAGGCGTTGGGTGAAGGGGAGAGGGCGGAATCCTGTTTCCGTCAGTCACCAGGCGGGCACGCATCCGGCTTGGTGGACATTAGCATGTACTAGGGCTATAAGGGATCGTCGCAGAGCATGGCAGAAATTCAAGTGGGCTCGGACTGACATTCGTTGGTACGAATTTATTGGGGTCTCTGAGGAGACTAGGTTTGTGTTGCGTAGAGAAAAGGCACAATATGGAATTCAACTGTGTGAACGTGTCTCTCAGGGTTTACCTCTTTCTCGAGTATGGCAATTAGTCAGGCCTCAGGACTCTCGAACATCTATTTCTTGGGTCTTAAGTCAAGCAGGGGAGGTCCTGCGGGGCCCCACAACGGCTCAGGCATTTAACGATAATTTCGCTGCCGTTTTTGCTGCTCCGAGAGGTCCCCCTCCATCCGGAACTCTTGGGGACATTTGCTCTGTTGACATTTGCCCTTTGACGATGGTTGAGTTGGAGGCAGCATTGGATTCCTGCTGCCCAGACCGTGCAGTTGGTGTGGACAAAGTATCCTATGCTTGTTTGAAGGGTTTAAATAATCAGGGGCGTAAGGAACTGCTTGCTTTCTATCAAAGTAGCTTTGATGTGCACCTATCCCTCAATCTTGGTTGTTCTCAATTCTGTCTCCTGTCTTGGGCAGGGGTAAGGCTCGAACTAGTGTTTTAAGCTACAGGCCAATTGCCCTCCTCTCTTGTCCTCGGAAGGTGTATGAGAGGGTACTGATTCGTAGGCTTACCTGGCAGATTGAGAATTCGGGGAAACTTTTTGGTGCCCAATTTGGTTTCCGGAAAAATAGGGGGGGGCCCAAGATGCAGTCTTGTTCCTTGAATCAGGGATTCGAGAAGCCTGGATGAATGACTGCTTTGCAGTGGTCGTTTTCCTGGACATCAAGGCTGCATATGATATGGTGGATGTGGCTTGGGTGGGCCATGCCTTGAGCGATTTGGGGTAAGTCTCAAGTTGAAAGAGGCTGTGCTTGCACTTCTTGGCACTCGGCAGTTCGCTACTAGGGTTGGTGGTTTCTGGTCCAGTATTTCTTCCACTGATAGGGGCCTCCCGCAGGGCAGCTGCTTAAGCCCGGCTCTCTTCGTAGTGGCACTTAACACGGTACTTATCGAGATGAATGCCTATGCTAACGTTGTCACGTACGCTGATGATGTGGCCGTATGGGTGACGGGTAAGGACTTGTCCTTACTTCTTGTGACCCTGGAGGATGTTGTTTCTAATGGTTCGAGATTATTGGCAATGAGAGGGCTTGCCCTGTCTGGTGCAAAGACTGAATTGATGATATTTCGTAGAGGCCGGCCTTGCGAAGGTGCTCTTGTTGTGGATGGAGTTGTTGTTAGGTCAAAACTCAAAGTTCGATATTTGGGATTTTGGACTGGACAAGTGATGTTGCTGCTGTTAGGGAAAACATCTCATCACGTCTGAACATACTTAAAACTTTTGCAACTAACAAGTTGGTTGCCAAACGGACTGTGGTTTCCACGTTCTACAGGGTGTATGTCCGGGCCTGTGCAGACTATCACCTTCCAATCCTAGCAAGCTCCAAACGGGTTTTGCAGGGAGTGCAAGTATCTTTAAATGAGTGTCTGCGTGTGGTTTCTGGTAGTCTACCATCGACTCCTGTTTCTGCACTTCTTGTGGAGACAGGTGAGTTTCCGGTGGACATCCGTGCCCATGAGCTTTTTATCAGGCTTTGTTAACGGGCTGTCGCTAGAGGAAATACAGACCCTGTAGCACGGATAATCTTGGACTATGTTACCCTACCAGTGAGGGCAAGGGAGCTGTTAGGAGCTCTAGGTCTTGGGACAACCTTGCTTCAAGCAGATGAACTACGCGGCTTCCCAAATCCGATCACCCTACTTCCCCCTAGTCCCTGGGTCTGGTGTGGGGCAGCTATGTTGGCAGTAAAGGATGTACGTTTTCCAAGTCTGATGGATTCACGCACTCAGGCTTCTATCTATTGTGATGCGTCCTTTTGCAGTGAGACGTTTCAGGGAGGGGTAGGGATTTTCCTTCCTAGTCTACGACTTGAGTTTAGATATTTCCTCGAGTGTCTTCCGTCTGCTTTTCTCGGGGAACTCGTTGCAATCTCAGTTGCATTAGACATTGGCTTGGACTTGCAGCTACCACATTTTACTGTTTGCTCTGATTCGGCTGCTAGCTTAGGTTTTCTTGGCCAATGTTTCCGTTCTATGGAGGTCTCGCACCCAATTGTAATGGAAATTAGGTGGAAGATCTTCTCTGCGACGCAATGTGGAGTCACTGTTTCTATTCTCTGGGTTAAGGGGCATGCTGGCATCCATGGGAATGAGGCAGCTGATGGTCTTGCCAGGTATGGATATGAGTCACGTGTTAACCAGCTTTATTTCCCAGTGAGTCCAAGAGATCTCCGTCCAGTCACTGTCTAGGAGGCAGTGGCAAGCTAGATGGGGAGCAGGTACGACCGTCCGGGGCTCAGGACCTCCCTATCGTTGTAACCCCCTCCGAACACGTTAAAAATAGTCTAACCTGTGCCAGATACTCCTCCACAATCCGTGTTACAAACCACGCCTGTATTATGAGCTATGATCTAGTAAAATGACCACTCCACTCGCGAGTGCAAGAACTTGATTGATTTCATTTGCTATCGAGTTGAACTCCTTTTACTGTCTCACTGCCCCTTGCCACTAACAACAATTTACCTTTCAGATAGTTTTGGGAGATTAATTATGTGGGCAAACACGTTACGTTTCCGACGATTACAATTATCAGACCTCCACGTGCTTATGCAAAGTGTCTCATTCATTGTGTAGACGAATAGTAAGCAAATAGTGGTGAAAAGAGCCCCACTCTTAATTCCCTCTCTGCCAAGCCGCTTTTCATTGACAAGACCAGTAGCAATGAGAATGGGGAATATTTACACGCATGCTATGCCACGCGAATCAAACTGGTAGGCAGGAAGAAGATGCTAGAGGGATGTCTCTGCTTTCTTCCATGCCTACACACCATCTAATGAATTTAACCAATAATCAACACATACTAGCCAACACCCTAAGAAACCCTATTATACCATACCGCCATCCAAACGATAGCCAATGCCTTCACTATACCATACTGCCAACCAACCATCAGCCTACATCCTCTACACCACCAACCACTTTCGAATAGGGGTTTGTTAGAGATTTACCATAGGTTTGTGTTAGAGATTAGATGATAGTGCCATAGTTGGGGGGGGGGGGGGAGATCACTATCGGCACCTCTGGAATACCATCCATGTCCAAACAATAGAAACCTTGACAGGAAAGGATTGTGCAATACCTCGCAAGAAGGGAAGTTTCCACACATCCTTTGTCACTTCTTTGGGACTTCTGAGAATGGCCTAATGTTACGTAGTTGCCAAATAGCCATTCCCGCCTTTTGGGTACTTTTTAGGCGCGAAGAAGAACCTTGCATTGTGTGGTGCAACGAGCTCCTTACAACAGGCTTGCACCACCCACGTACTTCAATCTCAGTTTGTATTGGAATCATAGAGAGAATATGCTAGCAGCAACAACGTCTCTAGCTAACAAATTCAGCGCTTATTCGACTTCGATTTAACATGGATTTTATGGAAAATAATATCTCATGTATATTATTCAAGCTGTTAAGGATGCAACGTACTCGCTAGCCTACCCTATTCACCAAGATGGCAACAGTATACAAGCATCGGAACTAAATATCTGTGATATTTACTTTAATATTGCTACCCCTCACAATATACAGGGTGTATGACGAAACCCGTTATACAGCCATAACTCGAGAAGTAATGAAGATAGCGTAGTGCGGTCGAACATTGATTGACAAATTCGCATGTTCAGGGGGCAAAGAGGCGTGCAAAGGGGCGTTTCTCAAAAATTTCAAATGGGAAGGGGAGTCGAGTGATACATCATTTAAAAGGTCTTCTCAAACCAAGCAACTTCTGTTTAGAAAAATCTTTTTGATTTTGTCAACAAGTGAAGGGGGCAAGCTAAACAAAAAACGGGCAACAATGGAGTGGAAATCATTTTACACCAACCAATTGGATGAAAGTTTTAGTTCTCTCGCGTAATTTATTGTGCAGATTTTAAGAGCTTTAAAATAATAAAGTTACATACGAGTGTTGTTGAGTCTTCCAACCCTCTCCCCCACCACCCCCACATAGGACGAGACCCGTCTGGGATATACATTTTTAAAAAGCACTATGGCTAAGTTGCGTTCCTTGCAGGCATGGTCAAGACTCCTGCAAGTGTACCATGAAACCTGTTAAATACAGGGTGTTCGGAAATTGGTGTCAAATATTTTGAGGGTCCGCTGTGTGATCAAAGATAAGAAGAAAAAGTCCTATAAACATGGGTCCGGAAATGCACCAGTCTTTAGTTACAGCCCCCCCCCCCCCAGGTTTGGGGTAAACAGTTCTTAAATACCTCGTAATGATTCACCGTTTCCATTCCAAACTCAGGATATGTGCCATATCATACCTGGTATTTCAGTACTTCATAATACAGTATTGGGTCGCACAACTTATCAGAGGGAGAGGTAATTTTCTTATGGGGGGGGGGGGAAGAGAGGAGTAACTGCTTTGGTCTTGTACTTTAATGAAACAAATTGTACATACCAGAAAAAACACATCGTATCACATTACTGTGTGATTGAAAACAATCGAGAAATGAAACATCATTAAGTAAACAGAAGATGGCTACTCAAAGTTTTACTGAGTATCATTGCATTTGCGGCTCTGCTGCAATTAACTGCAATACGCATCCGCAAAAGACCTCCTCTCCAGAACATTCTGTGACAAGCAACTCAAAAAGATAAATACGACGGAAAACAAACTAAACGTAAGCGTTTTATCATAGTAGGTGCTCAAAATGACCCCCCTCTGCCTCGATGCAGTTCCGAAGCCGCTGCGCCATGGACCGACGAACCCGTTCAAAGATTCCAGGGGTTGTGCGAATCTGGTTGCATCCATCCACAATCCTTTGGCGAAGTACATCAGCATTGGGAATTGGTGTACTGTACACGAGTGACTTTAAGTGTCCCCAAAGATAAAAGTCTAACGGGTTTAAGTCCGGAGATCTAGCAGGCCATGCTATTGGGCCTGCACGTCCAATCTATCTGTCAGGAAAACTTCCATCAAGGTAATGTCGGGCCAAAAGGCTGAAGTGAGCAGGTGCACCATCGTGCATAAGCCACATTCGTGTCCTGACTGCCAGGGGAACGTCTTCCAGTAGTTGGGGCAAGTCATACTGGAGGAAATGGAGGTAGGTTTCTCCATTTAGGCGTCGAGGTAGAAAAAAAGGCCCTACCAAATGATCACCAACAATTCCAGCCCAAACGTTTAGACTAAATTGTTGTTGATGTCTAGATTGTTGTACCTCGTGCGGATTTGCATGGTCCCAAAGATGGTTGTTGTGATAGTTGAATATGCCATCACGTGTGAAGCCAGCCTCATCTGTAAACAGGATAGACGGCAGGAAATGAGCGTCTGCTCCACATTCATGATTCAGTCGCACACAGAACGCTCGTCGTGGTGGAAGGTCGGCCTCGCCAAGACCTTGGACACGTTGCAAATGGTAGGGGTATAGCAGGTTATGATGCAAAATGTCCCAAATCGTCGAATTACTGACACCTTCTCTGCGTGCAATGCGTCGTGTGGTATCCGATGGATTTTCTGCTATGTGCTGGAGAACTCTGTCTTCCAAGCCAACAGTTCGCACAGTTCTGGGTCTTCCAGCATCCGATGTCCGTCTCCCAAATGAGCCTGTTTCCCGTAAGCGCTGGTGGATACGACTGAACGTTCTAGCACATGGCAAATTCCTGTCTGGATACCTTTGAGCGTAGAGACGTCGTGCTTCCAATGCATTTCCATCTGCAAGACCATACATGTAGTGCATGTCTGCCAGTTCTGCCATACTTAGTGAAGAGAACTACCGAACAGTAAACGTGAACAAAGGATCACAATGTCACCTTTATATTTAAGTCATCAAGTGATTTAACAAACCCCTGTATTAACAAGAAGTCGACTGTCAACCCCGAAATGTGGACTCTCCAAATGGTGTTCAAGGCCACCTTGTACAGATATCCGTCTGGCTTCAACCCCGCACGTCCTTGGTGCAAAGTACACCGGTCTTTAGCCATGGGATGCAAGCAGACAAGTTGCGGGAACACGTGTCCGTCATCCCGCGTGCTGTTGCCTCTGGGGTCACCATCTTCTGGGGCCGTCAATCTAGCCGTCTGGCTTTCAACCATGCACTTCCCCGGTGCAAGGGACACCAGCACCCAAGTTGCGGGAAGACGTCCCGCAGGCTATTGCAGCAAACTTCTTCAACACCTACACAGACCTTCAAGTTCGCCATCGGCAAACCATTCGTCCTAAACCCTTCAAACTCGGTGGGCGCCTAGCTGGCAATACCCCCAGGACGTCCAAAAAAATTCAGACCCACAGCCCTAGTAGAAGGAGCGCTATTAAATAAACCGGCTTTGAGTGTAGGCCTATATAGGCCTATATAGGCCTAAATACTTCGACCGTCAATAGCGGACGAAGGAAACGAGCTACGACCCTGGGGATAGGCTAGATCGCTTTAGGAGGACGAAATACCCCTGGCTACCAAGTTTCATACCGAAAACACGAGTGGTTATGGAGAAACAGCATACCTGTGGTTAGGTGAGGTTAGGTTAGGTTAGTGGGACTTAGCCATTTTTTTGAAGTTCAAATGGTGACGGTTAACATCCGTTCCATGCTGCCAGAGACTAAGTCCCAACAGGCAACTTCGTACTGGGGGATTTGTCAGCATCAGACTGACTGTTCTCCCAACAACGCCAGTCCCTGGAATACCAGGGCTGGCTTTTTTTCTGAAGTCCAAATGGTGACGGTTAACATCCGTCCAAACGGGGTCTTGTTCGAATAGCTCGGCTCACAGAGGTCTCACGGACTTGTGGTTGGGCT
>JAHWFP010192376.1:50887-65644 GCA_023313725.1 Lithobius niger | reverse complement strand
CCCCCCCCCAAGAATTTCATTGCTCTGCCTTACTTCATCTCTGAAGTCCTTAAGAAGAAACTTAACATCAATAACATCCGATTTGTTTCAAACAGCCACCAAAATATTAAGCAGCTGATCATGCACCATGATAATAAAAACAATAACAAGTCAGACGACATGCTTTCCACATGCAATACTGTTTATCGAATTCCCTGTACGGAGCCAACCTGTACTGCTACATATGTAGGGCAATCCCTTCAAAAACTTAAGGAACGTATGGCATCCCATAAATCAAACTTCAATTAAAAGTCGAGTCAAATTATTTAGTACAACACTGCCTCTCAACAGGCAAGTCTCCAGACAAATACGCAACAGACTACACCCCCGACTTTGACAAGGTCCAAATATTGTTTCGAGAAAAATACACCAGGGCAAGAATAAATCTAGAAACGCTGGTCATCCATACACATATACCACCTGTACATAACCACTTAATGCCAGATGATAAATTTCTTAAAGAATATTTTCCTGTAATTAAATCACTTAAACTCGACTCTTTTGCCAGGCATATTGTAAAACCAACATAACGAATGCATCACAACTTGAAACACGTGACTCCGATTTGCATACACCTTGCCTTGCGACGTGGCATCAAACGGAGCAGGTGGGTCCTTGCTTTTCGGCTGCCATTTCTGCCTCTTTTGAGGGGAGAAATTGGTGGTTTTTATCCGTTTTAAATGTCTGTTTTATGCTTTTAATATAGGTTGATTTAGTGGCTTTTGCCATGCTTTAATTTTATTGCCAACCTGAAGACGAAAATTGATAATTTTCAAAACGTTGTTTGTATATTTTTATGTAGCACTGCTTGGTTTGCCTTCACATAACCTTAAATTTCTGCATCAAATTGTTGACTGTGTTGTAGCTGGACCTATCTATGTCTGGATGGCGGGCGTGAAATTGGTCATTAACTGCTGCAATGGTTCGAATGTTCGCTCCCTCCATTTCACAAAGCAGGAATAGTTCATCCTCTCCTCTATAGTGTATTTCGGGGCCATGTTTCACAAGCCTACACGTTCCAACCTAACGTTCAACTTCTACGTTCAAGGAAGGTGGCTACGACGGAATTGTAATACTACACGTACGACCTGAAACACACATTTTGCTACAACACAATTATAAAACTTCTCCGTCAAGTGCAGGTGGAGATCCGCAGAAGTAATTCAAGGGCTAGACATAGCAACTCTTTATTAGATTGAACAAAGGTTTTTGTTTCATGTGCTAATAAAATTAGGCACCCATATAGTATAGGCCTACATTTTATCGACCTACAACTTATAGGCCTACATTTTATAGGCCTACATTCATAGGACTACTTTTCAGTACTTTATGAATCACCCTGTAGTTTTAAACCAAACTAAGCTAAGGTGTTAATTTCAAGGCCTCCTTGTGAATTGGCAGCTAGAAACGATAGAATGGCGTATTTATTTCGTAGATGCATGGGTTCACAGCTGAGTTGACTGTTTCAAAGTGGCCAGCAACAGTCGACTGCATGCATAAAGCTGTGTAGCGCAACGTCCTAGCTGTAAAAAAGGGGTTATATGATTGTATTTTCACTGGTTAAAATGTAATTGGAATTGATTTTAATTGAGATAGTCAAATATACAATTGAGAAAATTGCATCTGTTTAAGTGCTGTTGTGCTTTACCAACCACATATTTAAAACGTAAAGCACAACAGCACTTAAACAGATGCAATTTGTTCAATTGTACATTTGATTATTTCAATTAAAAATCATCAATTTTTATCTGTGTATATTTTAAGAAGTGAAAATTCAATCATATTTTTTACAGCACACTTGCCGTTTTTTGTTGGTAATATAATAAATGGCTGAACTGAGTTAGATGATGTGTCTATAATCTGAATGTATAGAGAGATACAGTAATATTTCAGTATCTGTTTGGCTTTCTGTGCCGTTATTCATTTAAAGCCTGATGACGACGTCATGTCAGCACACGCCATGCAAAAACTATCCCAGTTATATAAGGGTAATATGACAAACCACATAAGTCATATGCTAATAATTATAACTAATAATTTTAACATGGGTTAAATTTGTAACCCAACCGTTTTACAACGGCCTAATTTTCACAATACTACGTAAAAAAATTGAACCTTACACAACAATGTTAATACCAAAGTAAAAGGAGTAACAGTCATATTTGTTGTATTAAGCGAGAAAAAATTATGGCATGTCAAGTCAAACACACCGAGCTAACCCGGGCAATACCAATGCGTATTTGTCAGACAAACTATTTTCTAAAGAAGAAATCACAAGGTTAAGGGTAAATGAAGCAACAAGTCTGCAATAAAGACTTGCCTTGTGAAGATACACAGTACACTAATATGAAAAAGAAAGAAAAGACTCTGCCTCAACTAGGACTAGAACCCAGGATTGAACAGCTATTTAGCTCGGCTGTAGCCAGTACCTGCTTCGGTAGTGCAGTGGTTAGAGCGTCCGGCTAATAAACGGTAAGTCCTGGATTCAAGTCCCAGTCGGTGCAGTTGTCTTTTCTCCTTTCTCAGATTAGTGTATTGTGTATCCTCACAAGGCAGTCTTTAATGCAGACTGCTTGCTTCGTTTACATGCATTATTTCTACTGTGGAGGCAAGAAATGTATGTATGTTTGTGACCTCTAGGTAACCACTGAGAAAGATTGGACAGCTACTAAGCTCGGCTGGAGCGCCAGGCTAGTAAACGGGAAGTCCTGGGTCGAGTCCCAGTAAGGTTAGTTGTCTTTCTTTCTCAGATTAGTGTATTGTGTATCATCACAAGGCCAATCTTTAAAGCAGACTGCTTGCTTTGTAAACTATTTTCATCGATACAAAACCTTCTGATACTTCTGTTATCTAAATTAAGACCCATGCGTTTAAACTAAAATAACCTCTAATTAATTCTAAAAGAAAATAAATAATGTTAGGCTACATACTGGAAACTAGATATACACATTACTTTTAGATGGTCAACAGCACATGGTCAACAGGACATTTTCTGTAGTCCTATGTAAATATCCTGGACTACGCATCCTTTCATAACGTTGGAAGGGGGGGGGGGGATTGAGGCTTAATGGCGCGTCGACAACTACGTTGGAAACAAAACGTCTGCCGCATTTCTTATACGTCAAATAAATTATTAAAAAACATCAAAGATTAATCAAGTTGTCAGCTAGACGTCATCCCTACACCTTTGTTAAAAAAAAAACATTATGAAAAACCACTTAATTTGTGTTAGCCGTCGAGGAAAGACTGTCCTGTCGATGACATTCTGCTCAACACAGGACGATATGTACATCATAAATTACGCACCAATAGCCAGGGTAAATTATTATTATTAGTCGTGTGTCAATGATTGTGTTGAGCTCCGAAACAATGACAATTTTTGGAGCTGTTGTATTATTGCTGGACTGTTGGGGGAGTGACACTGTTTGCACATTCAGTTATTCGTATGAAACTTTCTGTGTTTATCTTGACGTTGTGGGGGCCGCCATCTTGATGAAAATAAGCTACCCAACGCATATTGAGGTGTGAGTTCAAGTCATGCTCGTGACTGTTTAGATTGAAGAATTTTTTTGGTGTGGTTTGGGGACTGTCGTGGTCTGATCGGTCCCTGGTACTCTCCCTTTATATTTTTCATTATTTTGACCACTTTTTCGCCTTTTTTTGACAATTTTTTTTTCGTTCGCCCACTTGGGTGAGGAAACATATTCAAGTGGGTGCTGTGTGGTGCGGCAGTTTGCGAAGTAAACCTAATAAAGAACGCAATGATGATCGGTGATCTCTCAGAGTCAGGACGTGGCCGCCAACCTGTGGCGTTTTGTGAAAAAATTCTGCCTACTGGCACCAGGGGAAAGATGATTTCTGTAACAACACGAAAAAAACGAACCCACAAAAAGGAGAAAAAGGTAAAATTATTGCGTGAAGGTGACATTAGTAGTATTCTTTCTGTAAATTCTGGGAAAAAAGGGAAGGTTAAGTCTTTGGTTAAAAAAGGAAAAAGAAGGGAAACAGTGAAAATTGGAACCAGATCAAATGATTCTGCATTTTGCAAGTTAATGTCAACACCTACTTTCCCAGTGACAGTGCGAACATGTGAGGATCTTAACCTGGAATTGCCTCAGGATACTTCAATCGAATCCTCCATTGATGACCTGTGCCTGTCTGATTCGTTTGAGGATTCTGAAAATTTAAATGCATCTTTACTTATTCTAGCAAAACAGAACTGTCAAGTTGTGCTTGTGAGCGGTCTGTTGTCCAGTTGCAGACTTCCATGGGTAACATACATAAGGAACTAGCACATTTAAGGCAGGCAATATCCATAAATGAACTTGAGCATGATTTCGATATAAGTACTAAAAATAACTCGATTAGCAAGTTAGACACCGTTCTAATGAGACACATGCCAATAAACCACAATAGTGTGATATTGATGATACGACAAGACAGTCCGATCATGATCTGAAAACGAAGCAGGATTGTACAACTAGAAAGGTTTTTAAATCAACGCAAACATCACCAATTGTCAACATAAATGATAAACTTTCCCTATTTATGAATGGCATTGATGAGGTTGTCAAATCGGGTATTACTATGCTGAAAGGTGAGATCGAGCGGATGTTTATTGACCAAGTGACTATGCTCTCAAATATTTGCAAGAACCTGGGAGCCCCAAGTACGCATGCATACCCCAGTGTACTGAAATTAGAGGAGGTTATGACTGCAAAATTACAACAACTTGAAGACTTAATTCGTGATCTGTCGGCTAAGAAACCAACACCAATGCCTAGCTTTAAGATGACTAACTCAGTGGAGCCGGATTTTGTTGGGGCATTGTGTCCCAATTTGACTGAGGGGCGTACACATAAATCAAGTTCAACTGGGAACACCAATGTTGTACAGATCAGATCAATCCTGTCCAACCCCACAAATGGGACCGTGCATTTACTTTCTAGCCATCTGGAGCCTGCTTCTACTGAGACTAAATCTCTGCCATGTGTTCTTGATAACCTGTCAATTTCTAAATAGATTACGACCCGAAAGAGGAAAGCTAACAACCAAAAGCCGAGGTTGGTACCAACACTACAAAAACCTGGTACTGTCTCAAACTGTGTTTCTACTATAGTCCCTGCCCTCGCAAACTCCTCTTCTGGTGGTCGCGTATCACCTTCCAAAATAAGTCGTCTGGATAGATGTAACCCAAGTGGACACCATGGTGCTCGTACTCTGGAGTCGGTCAACAAATCGGACGTTCACCAGCAGGCACCAATTGGCCCTCTACGCGATGCTTGGTGTTTTGACCCTAATGTTAACCACCTAATCATAGGTGATTCCCATGTACGGAACCTTCACCTACCTTCCAATGTGCGTTCTACTACCTGGACTTGGCCAGGCTCGAGAATTGAACAGATGAATCAACGAATTTCTGGCATCTTAAAAAATACATGTGAAAATCCTACTATTGTGCTTTGTGGGGGTGCCAATAATGTATGTACGGATAGTCATTCAGATCTTCTCCAGCAAATTGCTTGCTTGATGAACAGTGTCAGGGATGAAAGACCGAATAGTCGTGTCCTCATTTTGGGACTTTTTCCACGTCCAGGTTTCCGCAGGTTTGAACAGATATCAGTGTCGTTTCTCACTAAATGTAATGACTTGATTGCTGAATTTTGTGCATCAAACAATGTAGAGTTTATTGATCCCTGGAGTGGACTGTTCGTAAATCATCAGCATATCTCCAAACATGGCCTACACTTGTCTGTTTCTGGGAAACTTTTTCTGCGAAACATTATTTACTCTGCAATTACAAAAACAAGCACACCAAATTCTATAGACCATTTAAATGCTGAGCTGTAAGGGGACATTTATTGATTCTATTTCTGACCCCTACTCATCTTTTTTATCTAATTGCCCGAATTTACCAACTCTCGAGCGAACATGGCACTTTCAGGTGCCAATTGAAAGCAATCATCACTCTGTAGGTCTGTCTTGCTGCCTTTTGAATGCACGTAGCCTTAATGAAAAGCTGCCAGAGTTGCACATTCTGCTATCTGTGTGCAATTTTGACCTTGTATTTATTGTTGAAACTTGGTTTAATGAACCTGTCTCTGATGCCTTGTTGCTCCTCGACCTCCCTTTTAATGTTATCCGCCATGACCGTGTTGGCTTTCGAGGTGGCGGTTTGGCATTGTTTTATCGATCAAACCTTGAAATTGGAAATCTCAATTTTTCCCAAACTGCTGAGGCGTTAAACTGTTCTCTTTTAGGTCTTGACCTTACCTTAGTGCTTGGCTACATTCCGGATGGCAGGGATCAGGATGGGATTGATGCTATGTGTACTTTTCTGCGTTCTGCAGTTACCTTAGGCAAACCGAATTTGATCGTTGGCGACTTTAACATGTCCCACATTGATTGGCAGAACTTTACTGTATCTAATTGTCGGCAGCAATCTTTTCTCGACTGTATTGCCGAACTTGGGCTTAGCCAATTAGTTACAAAACCAACACGTGGAAACAGTATTCTTGATCTTGTCCTAGTTGACAATGATCGTATTGTTTTTGGTGTTGATGTCACTAACCATTTTAGTACCAGTGACCACAACATGGTCCTGTTCTCTATAAATAACTCTTATGTGAGAAATAATGTAAAATCCCAAACCATGATCAAACGTATTGATTTTGACCTTTTGCATCATAAACTGGGTGAAATGGACTGGAGTGCCTCTCTTGAAACTTTCAGCAGCGTTGACTATCTTTGGGATACATTAGACGATATCCTTACTAAGATTGTTGATGACTGCACTGGGGTACGGATGGTAAATAACTCTTGCCAACGCTACTTTGTCCCTTCTCACATTCGCAAATTGCATACCTGCAAACTGAAGCTCTGGCATACCTACAAACTAAACAAAACTGACCAAAATAGGTCAGCCTATAATGATCATAGACGTAAACTTGCAAAATAAATAAAGATTTTCAATATCACCAAGGAGAGGCAGATTATTTTGACCGGTAACCAAGCAGCACTTTTCAAACATGCAAACAAAAGAACTCAACTTCATTGGGATATCCCTCCTTTGATGCATGGCGAACATCTGGTTTGTAATGATTCTGAAAAAGCTACTCTACTGAATGAAATCTTTTGCCAAAACTTCGTTGTTGATAATGATTCCGTTCCAGCATGTACTTGCCCTGTCATCTCGGGTATTGAAAACATTGATTTCAGTATTGCAGAGGTACATTCCATTTTGAAAACTCTTAAAAATAGTCATGCTCTGGGACCAGATGAAAGCTCTGCGGCATTCTACAGGGAATTTGCAACGGAACTCAGTTTCCCACTCTATTTGGTTTTTGACCTCTCAATTCGTACAGGTATGATCCCTAAATCTTGGAAATTGGCCAGAGCAAACCCTGTTTTTAAAAGCGGAAATGCTGCCGACCCAAACAACTATAGGCCAATCTCTTTGACCAGCGTTCCCTGTCGAATCCTTGAGCGAATCATAAAGAAACACCTTTTGACCTATCTCAAAATAAATGAGTCGATACCTCGTGATCAGTTTGGCTTCCTTCCCGGTAAATCAACTACCGTGCACCTTCTTTCATGTCTGGAGGACTGGCACTCTACACTTGATAAAGCAGCCCCAACTGACATAGTCTTAATTGATTTTGCCAAGGCTTTTGATTCGGTAGTTCACACAAAATTATGTAGCAAGCTTTATGGAGTTGGCATCCGTGGAAAACTTCTTTCCTGGATTACTGATTTCCTGTCCCATCGACAACAAGCGGTCTGTGTGGGTAAAAGGATCTCCCACCTACTACCAGTTATTAGTGGTGTACCACAAGGATCAGTTCTTGGTCCTATTCTTTTTCTTCTGTATATTGCAGACCTCAAAACTGAATACACTGATTGTAAACTGCCTAAATATGCAGATGATCTCACACTCTATAAGTGTGTGATTGACCAATCTGATCACAACATTCTCCAATCGGAGCTATCCAACATCGAGTCTTGGTCAAATACTTGGCAGCTCCCATTAAATAATATTAAGTGCCATGCAATGCACCTTAACAGAAATAATTTAAATCTACCATACACTCTAAACTTCAATGTCCTGAATTCTGTAGTCTTCTAAAATCCTTGGGGTGTGGTTTACCTGTGATTTAAAGGTGGCCACACATTGTAATTATATTACTGCAAATGCAAAAAAAAGGGCACATCTAATTAAAAGATGCTTCCTCTCTAAAGATCCTAAAACGTTGGTCTGGGCGTTCAAGGTGTTTGTCTGCCCGCTATTGGAGTATGCCAGTCCAGCTTGGTCGCCGGACTTGGTGAAGGACATAAAAAAGATCGAATCTGTCCAACGAGCTTTCACTAAATATTTTCCTAGATTCTACAACCAATCTTATTCACTTCGCATTGAAAGGTTTAAACTTGATTCACTCGAGCTGAGGCGTCTCAAGGCCGACCTTTGCCTCACCTACTCTTTACTTCATGGACTTACTGACTTAAATTATGAAAAATTCTTTTCCTTGAGTCACCTGACTCGTACTCGAGGACACACCTTTAAACTTAGCACTGGTACCTTCCACAGAGAACCATATAGACACTTTTTCACGAACAGGACAGTCCCTGTCTGGAATTCCCTGCCATCTACGGTTGTATCCTCTACATTTCTGGCTAGTTTCAAAAATAGTCTCCGCAAGACAGACCTATCTGGTTTCTTAAAATGCTTTTGAGCTGATTTTAGTCCCACTGTATTGTATGCATTTTGTGATGTTTCTATCATATTACGCTATTTTTAGTTATGGTTGAAGTCTGTTTTATTATTTTTGACGTTGGTTTGTTTGAACCATAATCTTGTTTTTTAATTTTGGGCCTGGTGTAAGTGGAGCATATCGATCCCTTCCTTGACCCCCACAGTTTTTCTGGCTGTGAAAATGTATTATTTTTATTATACTAAATGGTATTAAATACATTATTTGCAGAATATTCGTTGAAAAGTTCAGAACTCTTTTCATGAATTCGACTGATGTAAAATCTTAATGTAAAATTGTGTTGAGCTGTAGTCAACTGCAAACTAAGCAGTCATGTTTGATCGCCTCATTAAATCTAGGAGTAGAATGGTTGGAATTGGTTTATGATTCTCAATAATTTTCCAATTTGCAATAGTATATACAATGCATAGTTCAGCTTTTGACATCGTGATGACCTTGAAAGTACGTGCCTAAGGTCAACCCCTCCGGTATGTTCAGAAGGCATCGTGCCACTTCACACATCCAACATTCAATTAAATCTCTCTTCAGAGTACATCCAAATCGATTAGAACTAGACTATTAGTTCACCCTGTATATTCGTTATTTTCATTCTTAAGCCTGATATGCACTACGGTTGTAAAATCTTACTTACGTGAATCCTAAATAATTGGATAGTATCGTCACTAATTCCAAAGAGAAACCACTGTAAGATGGCAGTGCACTACTGTTGTTTATTACAACGAATGGGGGAATCTAGAAACATACGACATTAAATTTAGATCGAACATTTTTATAATTAGCCTTTTTAATAATGGAGAATGGTAATATTTAAAACTTACATGGAAGATCCCAATACGCAAATTGTAACCCAGAAGAGACGATACGAAGCTATCAACACCTGTCGGTTTGTTAGACTCTTTTGCAACAATTCCAATATGGAAAGAAGAATTGAATGGTTGACGAATCATCTCTAATTCTTCTAAGGGAAAAGAGTTGACGTTAGTTTGTATCTGTGGTAGAAAAAATCGTGCCCTCCTTTAACTCCTACCTTTTCCAAACAAATCAATACACAAAGGAAAAGGAAACACAAAAGTAAAAGCCTAAAGCTTCTTAAAAGCCAAAAGTGCTAATAAAGCAATATAAACGCAAAATTTTCGATTTACCGAACAGCATCATTTCAAGCAAAACAACCTCAAAATCTGCCAAAGGTTAGATCAAAATAATAAAATGTGGAACAAGAGCTACCAGTGATGGTACTGTGCCACAATATGCATAAAGTGGATGCCTATGCCAATTCTTAGTTCTTTTTAGCATGTAAATCTCTGTTAATGTCTGTCCTTGTGAAGTCGTGGGAATGTTTTATTCCATATTTTGTGGTAATGAAATAACCTTTGACTGAATTTATTTTTCTTTTTACTTGAAAACGATGCAGTTTAAAAAATCGAAACGTCCCATTTTTAACTGCTTCTAATTTACAGTATGTTAGCTTTTTATGAAACTTACTTCTTCTCCCGTCATAGGGATTTTATCCATGGTTCATTTCCGAATTTTTCCCCTTATTATCAACGTTGTCTTGACGAAAACCGTAGGCATGGAAAGCATATAAAAAGATCAAGCCAACTCTAAATAGTTTCTCTAAGTTGTGAGAGAATTCAACAGTTATGACACCATCAACTCCTGTAACTTTGAGCAGCTGGTCATACATTTTGAAAGTCTTACTAAAGAGCAAATTCGCCCATAACCCTTTGAGGCCTATTCGATCCATCCGACGACCCCATTCGACAGTTGGTTTATTTCAAACGACTTCTTTCAACTCTCCAATGTAGTTCTCCAAAGAGCTGTGCGGAAAGAAAAGATTCAAGAGAGATTTGACATTACTCCTAGTAGGCCATTCGAGCGTTTGGTAGTTGGAATGTAGTTAGAATGCAAAGCCACTCAACCAACTATGTGGTCGTTTTGACGAAGTTCCCTTCAAGTAACTACACAGTACACCGTTGTTTGAATAGAGAGCCATTCTGGCAATAATGTGATTGTTTGAGTGATGAGAAATTCAAGCCACAACGTATTCGATTGCATGAATAGCCACTCAAGCAACTATGAGGTAAGGCGGTTGATTCTATTCTAGTCGTTTTGGCCCAAAAACTATAAATCTAATTTTTTTTGGAAAATCGGACTAAATTTAGACCTGCACATTGCAACGGACTTTTTGCTTATAGAAGGCATAGAAAAACACACAGTATTTACTATAAGAATCGTATAAACCCTTTATTACAGGTGTTTAAAATTATTACTTTCACACACTTTTGTTCATTCTAGTATTCATTCTAACATTTAGTACCAATTTGTTGACACTACTCTATTTCGGAATCTCTCCTGGACTCCTGTTTAGGAATCTTAACGCGATTTTCATTAATGATTTGATCGTTGCCTTGTTTCTTTTCTCGCCAGTTACTGTTTCGGACACCCTTGCCACTTCTTCAACTGTGCACTCCACCATCTCAAATTCAGTTGGAAGCCGACGCATAACCTGTGTATAGTCGAGTTCGCCCTGTTCCTTTGGCCTTGAAACAAAACGTTAATCAGAAAATCGAGCGTCTGGTTAGCTTAGGAATCCTGGAGCCAATGGCAACCTCAGAATGATCGACCCCGATAGTGATCGTTTATAAAGCGATTGGCGACATTCGAATTATTGGCAATTACAAAACCACCGTAAATCCACAACTGGAGGTGGACCATTATCCGGTTCCCACAGTTGCAGAATTATCTAGTGGATTAGCAGGTAGTGACAGATTTAGCCTTATCGATCTTAAGGATGCCTTTTTATAAATTGAATTAGATCCTGATTCAGAGGCAGCATTAACAATAAACACTCCCCTGGGTCTTTTTCGCTGGCTTCGTGTACCTCTGGGCCTTGCGTCCAGTCCTGGAATTTTCAAGAGGGTCATGACGCAAATCACGAGTAAAATCCCCAAATGTTCACCATTTTATGATGACATCCTCGTGAGTGGGAAGGGAAAAAACCATGACGAATCTTTTAATCAGCTGCTAACTGCTCTACAGGATGCAGTGGCTAGGCTTAGGATTGACAAGTGTAAGTTAGGTCATATGATAAATGCTGAAGGCTTGCACACGTTCCCTGAGGTGGTTGCAGCAGTCACAAACGCACCGAATGCAACTTGGGATATGGGATATAGCTATCATGAGTTCATTTGAATAAAGAGCTATTCAAGCTACTACATGGGCCTATGAATTGAGAGACATTCAAGAAACTGCGTGTTTGTTTGAAATCAAAGTTCTATTCAAAACTATGGCCGTTTCAAAGAAAGGCCATTAAAGCAAACATTAAACAATATGGAAAGCCGACGGCTCAATAAGAGTCAAATAAAAAAGATTCAAACCTATTTACGTTGCCTTTTGGACATACGTATATGTGAGACTGCCTGAGCGGGGAATCGAATCCACGTCCTTTGAACCAAAAGCAGAGGCCCTACTTCTAACCCATACTGAGTAAAGCCATACTGACAGGGCCGAAGGACCTCGGCCTTTGATTTCAAAGGTTGTGGTTTCGATTTTCCAAATAGGCAGTCTGACATGCAAGTCCAAAAGGCAACGTAAATATTTTTGCGTACATAATTATGTAATTAAAGCAAACAAAAAGACGAAAACTTTTTTCAGCGAGTATCAAAAAATGGAAAACTTCTCATGAGTGTAAAACTTTAGTTAAAGAAAATAAATTCTATTTCATCTCTTTTGCCAGCAAACTAGCATAATGGAAGTGAGGGGAAACCTGCTGCAGTGGATAAAGGCGTTTATTACTGGGCGTACACAGAGGGTGAGAATCGATGACTCTCTGTCTGACTCACTCCAGGTAATGAGTGGAGTTCCTCAGGGATCTGTACTGGGCCCAGTGTTATTCGTAATCTACTTAAACGACTTACAATCTACACTGAACCCAAAAAATTGTTTGAGGCTTAAGTTTGCAGACGACTTTAAACTTGGTTCCGAAATTGTCAGCTACGAAAACTGTGTAAACTTAGTAAATGAGATAAATTCCGTTTATGAATGGTTGATGGAATGGCAATTGCCTATTTCATTTGCCAAATGCTGTTGCCTTCACATAGGCCAAACAAATCCAAGTATAGAGTATAAGCTGTCAGATACAGTATTAACCTCTGTGACTTTAACTAAAGATCTGGGTGTCTGGTTTTCCCAAGATTTGAAATCGACAACCCACTGGAGAAAGATTGTAGCAAACGCTTTTTGCCGTTTGGCTATTGTGAGACGATGTTTTACTTCCGCAAATGTAGTAGTTCATGTGTGGGCTTTTAAAGTCTTTGTGAGACTGCTTTTGGAATATGCAAGCCCAGCCTGGTCGTCACATCTGCTGCAGGACATAGATCTCCTGGAATCGGTCCAACGTAGTTTCACACGTAGCCTGTTGGGATTTTGGAATCTTTTCCCTGGAGATCGTTTGGGGATGGCAGGTCTAGAGCCACTTGAACTCCGTAGGCTGAAATCAGACTTAATACTTACATACAAAATTGTTCACGGTCTTTTTTCGGTGGACTTACCTTTTTTTGATTTCAGTACTTACCATTCGACTCGTGGTCATCCATTCAAGCTACGAGTCCAGACATCGAGACTCGAATGTAGACGACATTTTTTTGGAATGAGGGTAGTAGCACCTTGAAACTCGCCTCCTGATATTGCCGTTGGTGCCGTCTCTGTGGGAGCTTTTAAATTAGCCCTTGACAAGGTCCCTCTTTTACAGTTCTTGAAACGACAATATTGATTCTAAATTGTGCTGGAACGGTGTTAGTTGGCTCATTGCCCTTCCGTAGTCCATACCATCTTTCATGATGGTTAAAGTGTTTTATTATATATCCAGATCAATTCCACCTTTAAAGTAAAAGAAAATTACATTACTGACAAATTAAAGGCTGAGGTATTTAATTCCATTTTTTTCCAGAATGAGATTATTGGTAATTGCGCCATTCCTCCACTCACTCCAGTTCACTCAGGAAGAAACGAAAAAGGCACAAACATAGTTTTTACTCCAGAAGGGACCATTCCGTCTTGCAAAGCCTTAAACCGAGTCATGCTCTTGGGCCAGACGGCTTTTCAGCCTGTTTCTACAAGCAATCAACTATCAAATTTGTTTTCCATTGGCAAATATAGATTTATTGTCTGTGTCTACTGGAAGACTACCTAGTGTTCGGAACCAGGGCAAATGTTATTCCAGTTTAAAAAAAAGGAAACTGCAGATCCAAAAAACTACAGACCAATTTAACTTTCTTCAGTTCCATGGAAGATAATGAAAACAATTATACGCAAGAGAATGATGAGGTATCAAGGACCGCTGCAGTCCTTATGTAAGCCTCAGCATGAAATTCCGTGTTAAACGTCAAACTTTGAACTCCTATAGTCTCGCCCAAAATTGACATAGACCAACGAAATTCGGTATTTGGGGTCGTGTCATAACCACTGCACCGCATTACAAATTTTAATGACAACAATTGAACCGTTCGGCGTCCACAGCATGGTCATTTCTTGTTGTTGTTGTTGTTCTTCTTGTTGTTCTTCTTGTTGGTCTTCTTGTTGTTCTTCTTGTTGTTCTTCTTGTTGTTGGGACTCTTTGCTCTGACCTGGAGATCGAACCACTGAACCGATTTTCAAGTTCTATAGCTTAAAACGTAGGTACGGACAAGGCCTAGGGCCTTTCGCAGGCTATTTTAATACAACTACAATATTCTTGACACGGAAAGCCAAATGGGCTAAAACTTTTGCTCTCACCTAGAGACTGAACCAATGAACCGATTTTCAATTTATATAGCTTAAAATGTAGGTATTAACACCGACCAGAGCCTTTTGAACCCAATTTTGACGTGACTGCAGTATTCTAGTCGGCAGAGCAATTATTATTTCAGAGCACTGGGCAGAAATCATTAATGTACTCTTTGCCCTCACTTGG
>JAHWFP010192376.1:13716-44252 GCA_023313725.1 Lithobius niger | reverse complement strand
TTTTTTTGCAGATAAAAACTTACAATTGGCTTTAAATATTCCTAATTTTATGCACTTTATTATGGTGCATACATTATTTAATTTGTTAAAGTTAAAATGAAAATATTCTTACTCCATTTTTACTCTATTAGTACTGTCGTATTACAAGACGTAGTTCCTACAGTTACTAATAAATTGTTTATTGACCAAATTATCATAATTCTTGATTCTACCATCAATAATTAGTAATTTTTAGTACCATTGCAGTAAATAATTATGAGTATTTCTTTTAATTTCATAATATGGAATATTTAAACTATGGTAATGACTGTGAGTATGTTGTAATTAAAATGACATCGTTAGGCTTACTTAACAACCGGGTTTATTTATCTACATAATAATTCTGGATAACGGGCGAAAAGAAACGGTAACAAAGAAAAGAAAAAGGCCACAACAATTACTTTAATCCCTTTCATTCTCTGTGCACGTGCTATGGATTTAAAACTATCGTTTAAACCGTTGAGTGTTGATAGGTAAAATGAAAGCATCTTGTTTCAGCTAAAAGCATACAGTTTTAAGTCATACTTAGCTGCATAGTTAATTTCAAGGCCTGGCTTATTTATTTATCGGTGCAATGGCTTATTTATTTCGTAGATGCGGGCTTTCAGAGCTAAGCAGAATTGTTTCAAAGTGGACTGTAACAACTACTGCAGAGCACCAGGCTTATCATTGCTTATTTTGCAAATTAGTCGGCAATAATAAGACCTCTGTAATTGAAAAGAAAACAATGAGGCATTGTTATGCTGCCGATTTACTTCAAAGGGTTTCAAAGGGTTTAACGAGCGTTAACCACTCCTGGTCATCTGCCCGAAGCCCTAAGGCCCTAATTCTGCAACAGCCAGATTCCCAGGCGGTCACCCACCCGAGTATCAATCCAGCCCAATGCTGCTGCCGATTTACTTTCTTCCTCTCCAACAAAGACAAGCGGCTACAGCGACTGCCTAGTCGCACCGGTCTTCTGTACGGTTCCTCCACTTCCAATGTTGAGGCGCACACCTCTATCATGCACTACAACTGCTGTTATTATTTAATTTAGTTACGTCGAAGCAGTCTATTAAACTTGACGTTGTAAACAATGGACGCGTCGAAGCAGTCTATTAAACAATGGACCTTGTCAATATCTGGTACTGTTGCGAAGTTGAAAAAAGCGACGGACGGACGGACGGACGGACAAAGTCGTTGCAATAGTCTTCTCGCCGGTTACGGCGTACAGAAGACTAAAAAATACCAAAGCCACCATGCTAAAGGCTTCAACTTTGTTCTACGAAAACTTATTTCTTTACTTCCTAGCAAAAAATTGTTTCATGCAAACAGGGCCGTAGCTAACCCCATTGGCACCCAAGGCCAAAAAACTGAGAGGCGCCCCCCCCCTCCCCCAACCAGGCAAACCAACTTAAAGACGCCCTCGCCCCTAGGCGATCCAACTCCAGGCTGCCCATTTTAAGAAAAAAATTAACGGTTGTTGTATTGAGGCTTACATAATAAAATACTAACTATAACATAATATATTATAGTTACATTACTTGTGAGCCATGCCATGCGTTATAAAATACATTTATGCTCCATCACCACCCAGCACCCACTTCCACGGCTGCATGGTACCATGCAAGGAAGTTAACAACACCTATGCACTGCACTTTTACAAATTACGGACGGTTTTTTTCCCTTTAATTTCAATTTTCGGTTATCTGATCATTAAAAGAAAAAACGAATAATCAGTTAAGAAAACATCCAGAAATTACGAAGCCAAGCATCTCTTCCGACAGAGTTGTGAACTTGTGTGCAAAGCCATCAGTGAAAAAAAAGTATTTGTCCATTACCACCCACTTCCACGGTTACACGGTTGGCAGCAATTCAGTGCGGCGCCCACGGGAAGACGGCGCCCATGGCGGGTGCCTTACCCTTCCTACGTCCCCCTGCATGTGAAGACGGTTGAGCGCACACATTTTTAAAACGGTGAATCCTGTGATTTCAGCCACTGGATTCACTGATTAAGTGAGCTTAGTCAAAAGTATATAAAACCAGACAACAACAATTGTGTGTCCATAATTTGCTTTTGGCTTAGTGAACGAAAATCTTCGTTTGTTAGTCAGTGTGCCAAAAATTGGAAGAAGAAACTTAATTCGATGAAACAAGAACATACACATGAGCAAAACCAAACCGTGTCAGTGTCACAACCGGTGCATTGAAGACCAGCCGTGTATAGCACGGGCTTCTTATAGTTTATAATCAAGTACTGAGTCGTTAAAATATTGTGACGGCCTTACGTAAGGGTTATAAGTATGGGAACCCTCGTGTAATCCCTTCACTTCCGATATTGCTTAAAAACTACAAATGAAAACAATAAACTGATTGTTGGACACAACAAAATTGGCGCGTTTTCATGATGTTTATAACAGCACGTATTATTTCGCGGACCTATTTTAGCGGTGAGATGAAATCTGCACCGTTTTAAACTTTACAATCTAGAAATATTTTCTTACCAGGTTCATATTCCGCTTATTCACTTGAACAATAGGTAATTTCTGGGGTATAATCGTCCATATTATCCTCATTTTCCCTCGAAGATGACGATTCTGCTGCACTCACGGAGCCCATGCTGGCTGCAGTCACGTGACGTGAAACAAGCACTTGCAATTGGTTGGTGGAGTTTGAATAATTCTACGCTCAATGATACATGAAGATGGGAGTTAGAATAGATCTTTACTGACCCATTCCTAGTTTGTAAATGCTCAAGGTCACTTTATTCATTGTAAAATACCTAGTTTTTAGGAGATAGAATAGTTCAGAACTGTTATCTCATTGAGCTTCGTGCATGCACATGATATGGGCCTGTATTTATACTGAATAAATTATAATTAAAATTACTATTCTTATTATTACAATTATTATTATTATTATTATCAAAAAAAGATGGCAGCTCCCATGTCAGAATTAAACTCAACAAGGCTCTCATATTTTCCTGCTGAAGGGGAAGTGATTGTGTGTAAGTAACTCAAGAATACTTTGTGCTAAAAGAAGAGAACCTGCATGACTTAATTCATCAATGAATTTGAGGCTAACTGAATTGATTTTGTAATGGGAAGATTATTCAGAGAAATTTTTAGTGTGTTTGAAAATATCAACTTTTGAAATCGGAATGAAATTGGATAAAAACCAAGAGTGATCGTGTGAAAATTTAAACTTTTTGAACCGGATCGAAACTTTTTTCTTCTGAAACAATCCAGTGAATATGCCTATTAGATGTAGATATTGTGAAGAGAATCTGAATTCCAAAAATGACTGTGTGTTCTGTAATTTTTGAAAATCAAAATATCATTATGTCCGTTGTTCTGGTGTATCAGCTGCAACATGGGGAGGAAAAGTGAAAAATAAAAACAAATAGAAATGTGCAAAATGCAGGCAAAGGGACACATCTGAAAAAGAAGGTGATAAAAGTGAAGATGGTAAGAACGATTTGGAAAATGAAACACAATCAGAAAATGGAGAAAAATGGAGAAAAATGTAAACAAATCCAATGATCCAAAATCACTGAAGACAACAAAAAATGCAAATAATCATGAAGAAATATCAGCATTAAAAGAAGTTTTTGTAAAGATGGATGCAAAAATGGATTTACTACTAATAAAATACGACAAAATTCTTAGTATGCAGACAAAAATACTAGACCTTGTGCAAGCAGTAGAGTTTATCTCAAAGGAACAGGAAGAACTTAACGAAAAGAATAAAGAATTTGCAAGAAGAATAGAAATGACAATAAGGAAGTACATGACCAGATTAATATCATAAACCAATATGTGTATTATCATAAGGACAATAATAGATACCTTGAAATGAAGATGCAGGAACTGTCATTGGAGACAAGAGAGAAACAGCAATATGACAGAAAGAGAAACTTAGAAATTAAGTAGATGAGCTACCAAATGAGAATATGAGAGATCTAATCACAAGACTTGCAGAAAATTGTAATACGAGACATTACAAACCTGAACAAATGGAAGTTGCTCACAGACTTCCTACTAGAAATAGAGATAAAGCAAATGGCATAATAATACAACTCAGACATAGAGACTTCAGGACGGAGTGGATTGACAACAGAAAGAAAACCGTTACAAATGATGACTTATACAGAAACGGAAAGAGGAAAATAATTTTCTTAAATGAGAATATTACCCCCATTTACAAAGACTTGTTTTGGAAAATGAAAAACTTTGCGAAGGATAATAACATAAAATATATGTGTGGTATAGTAATAGTAAGATCTGTATGTGTATCGATGAAAATGATAGCAGAGTTAGGAATGTACGTTCCGAATTAGATTTATGTACTCCACAAAATTCATAAACAATGTGTGTCCAAATTGTGAAACTTTAACTGCCCTATACAGAAATATAGGGAATTGTAGTCATAAAAAAGGTTTATTTCATGTTAATATAAGAAGGTTAAGAAAACATTGGGATACTTAAAAAAATTACCCTCGAAACTCAAAATTATTGTTGGGATATAATAGCTTTAACTGAGATAAACATCAAAAAAGAAGAGGGGGGGGATTGAGGCTTAATGGCGCGTCGACAGCTTTTTTTCCAGTTCAAAAAAGAAGAACTGGAAATTTACAATATTGACGGGTATTCAAAAGTCTTCTTAACACGAGAAGAAACAAAAAGAGGTGGTGGTAAAATGATTTTCTATAATAACAATCTACAGAAAATTAACAAAGAGAATATTAAACTTGATG
Organism: Lithobius niger; assembly: GCA_023313725.1. Lineage (NCBI taxonomy): Eukaryota > Metazoa > Arthropoda > Chilopoda > Lithobiomorpha > Lithobiidae > Lithobius > Lithobius niger. The sequence continues at coordinate 39,478 of JAHWFP010192376.1, read as the reverse complement.
AAAATGATGGTTTGATCTTGAATGTGTATTGCCATAATAAATTAATAGAACTTACAGTGGTATACAGAAGATCAGATGCAAATAAACTAAAGTATGTAAACCTTTACTTGTAACTTGGCTACATTGACAAAATTATTGTTAAATTCGTTGAAAAACTTTCAGAAGCAGTTTTCAAGGAAGTCCCAATACTTTATTAAATATTACTTAAAGTTAAAAAGGAAATTAGTTGCCAGTTCTGACAGCATCTGCTTCTAAATTAGGCCTAACATTATAAAATCTTTCGAAAGCTATTAAATATCGCTTCTAATTATATCATTATCCTTAATATACACCTAATATATCTATCACTTTAATTGTGGTCTAGTTCTTGTGAATGGTATACACTTAAGTTTGAGTAAATGTAGCATATCTCTGTTCAGTTTGCAACTTACCTTTCTAGCCTATTCGTTGTGCTGCTTCGCCTTGAAGCGTGCCTATTCATCGCACATTAGCGAGAATAATCAATACAGTTTATAAAAGAAGCAGTGGTTCATTTTCACGATTAAAATTGTATGCCGCATTGATCGAAATTAAATGGATTTCCTTGTTTTGAAACACGTTGTTGTGAAAACTGTACTAATGGAGGCTAAGGAGGAATTTGTCTTTTATTTTAAACAATATCAGTAACAGATCAATATTATGAGTTGATAAATTAATTTTCCGTAGTGATCACACTAATTTCAATACCATACCCAAAGACTAAAGAGATTTTATACTATTGGTTTTTCGTTTTAGCTACTAGGGTGTAGTTCCAGTCGGGTCGCTGGCTGCCTGACTATCGATTCGACCATTAGGTAGACATCCAGAAAGCATGGAAAACCGTTAATATTGCAAAACGTCATACGCCCATCAGCCCTTGGCTACAAGCTAGTTACTAATGTGTGTCACAAAACAAGACGAGACAGGTACTGAGAAGGAACTGGTAATCAATTGCTGCATAAAAGCAAAGACAAAACCAGTCACGTGAGGGACTGTTGTACAGTTTTGATAGTAGTAGCATATTTTTGTCCTACTAAATTGTCTGTGTGTGCTATCTGGGCACTTACAGATAGATGCATCAGTGCATCACGCATCAAAGTTTGTGGGGTGCATGACGTATTTAATATTTGATATTTTTAAAACCTGGAGGGCTCCTATTCATCTATGAACCATCGATGCACTACCCAACCTCTAAAATAAAAAAAATAAAAAAAATAAAATACCAAATATGCATGTGCCTCTTAATCAATATACAGGGTGGTCCACAAAAAACTGACGGCCCAACTTTTTTCAAGTCCAACTTTTCTAGTTAGCACCCCTCAGAACCAGGAGAGGATAGAAATTGAATCTAATAAAAAAAATAGGAAGATTTATTTCCTCTCCTGGATCTGAGGGATGCTAACTAGAAAAGTTGGACTAAGAAAAGGTTGGATCGTCAGTTTTTTGTGGACCACCCTGTATAAGAAGGTGATCGTGTGTGACAGACCAAACACCGAGTTGCGATTAATTAAAGCGACTCGCCTCCTGGACACCCACCCGCCTGTTGGCACCACACCTAGTGAAAGCAGATGGAGTAGTAACGAGAAGTCGGAAGAGAGGAACCAGAGGCTCGTCTTGAACGTAGGGATCATCGCTGCAGCAACACATTGTATCTTCAAATAAAAAGTCTAAACCATTAAAAACTTGCGGTCGGCTTATATGTGTATATATATATATATATATATGTACCTCTTCTCCTCTGGAAGCAAGAGGCTAAAAATGTGAAAAGAGTGTCGAAGGCAGGAAATTAATCCGTTCGCAGTTTAGGCGTATTTTTAAGAAACAAGGAGGGTCCTAAATGTCCCAAATTAACGAAAAGGCACCTTTTGCAATAATCGCACAACAATCAGCAACAATACGGCAACAATACGTGACGTCATCGATTGTTGACAGATATTTTTCGTGAAAGCTTCTAACATTTCAGGAATGTGCGGCAACAATGTATTGGGGGCAACGGTTGTTGTGAGTGGCAGTATCTGAATAGTCCTTCATTGGTATGAGGAACGTGCAGTTCAAGGGTGTGCAGGTTGTTGGAGTTGGGTTTTTTTAATCCAATACCACCCGTTTAGCAGTTAAATTAAATTAACTGAACAAAAAACGGCTTCGCCGTTTAGAAACACTACGCAAAGATACGAAAAAGATTGGTTTACCACGTTAACAAATCCTGGCAAGGTGTTCTATGTTGGTGTGGCTAAACTCGAACAGCTTTGGGTACGAGTTAGTGCCTTGCATAAGCCTATAACTTACATTCAAAACGTTGCGTTTTCACTTGAGGACGTAAGCAAACAAAAAATCTTAAAATGACTTAAACAAGAAAACTCGTTTGAAATGTAGTACTGGTTCAAAGCACCACAAGCATCGGGAAAGTTAATAGGTACTAAGTAAAAATTCTTAAAATATGAGAAACAAGAAACCACATGTAAAGTGTGGTACTAACAAAACTTAAAAGCGATGTGTCGTTCTTGGTGTTCGGCTCTGGCATTGCTTATACTGTACAGCTTCCGAAGATGTGGAGCCCCTGTTAGCAGCATAAGAGTTGTAGCAAGAAATATCCTCGAGCGTAGCGAGATGAAGCGGAATGAGCGAGCGAAGCTAGCGATTCCGCTAGTCTAAACAATTAAAAACTTGCGGTTGGCTTATATATGTATATGTATATGTATATATATATATATATATAGGTATGTTCTTCTTATCCTCTGGAAATCTGGAAGTAGGAGGCTAAAAATATGAGAAGTGTGTCGAAAGAAAATAGGAAATTAATCCGTTCGTAGTTTAGGCGTATTATTAAGAAACGAGGAGGATCCTAAATGTCCCAAATTAACGAAAGTTCAGCCCCCGCAACAATCACGTAACAATCAGCAACAATACCGCAACAATACGTGACGTCATCGATTGTTGACAGATTTTTTTCACTTCGAACATTTCAGGAACGTGGGGGAACAATATACTGAGGCCAATAGTTGTTGTGAGTGGCAGATGAGACACGTGCAGTTCACGGGTGGGTAGGCTGTTGGAGTTGGATATTTAATATCCAATACGACAGAATACCCATTTAGCAGTTAAATTAAATTACACTACGCAAAGATACGAAAAAGATTGGTTTACAACGCTAACAAATCCTTGCAAGGTGTTTGCTGTTGGTGTGGCTAAACTCGAGCAGCTTTGGGTACGAGTTAGTGCCTTGCGTATGCCGAACTTACATTCAAACCATTGCGTTTTCATTTGAGGACGTAAGCAAACAAAAAAAAACAAGAATACCCGTGTAAAATGTAGTACTGGTTCAAAGCACCACAAGTAGCGGGAAAGTTGATGGCTACTAAGTAACAATTCTTAAAATATGAGAAACAAGAAACGCCATGTGAAGTGTGGTACTAACAAAACTTAAAAGGGACGTATCGTTCCTGGTATTTGGCATTGCTTCGGATGCCATTCGCAGATGTGGACTCCCTGTTAGCAGCATAACAGTTGCTGCCAGAATTATCCTCGAGCGTAGCGAGACGACGCGGAATGAGCGAGCGAAGCGAGCGACTCCGCTAGTCTGAACCATTAAAAACTTGCGGTCTGCTTATATATATATGTACCTCTCTCCTCTGGAAGTTAGAGGCTAAAAATGTGAGAAGGGTATCGAAAGACAGGAAATTAATCCGTTCGCAGTTTAGGCGTATTTTTAAGAAACGAAAAGGGTCCTAAATGCCCCAAATTAACGAAAAAGCGCCTTTTGCAACAATCACGCTACAATTAGCGACAATACCGCAACAATACGTGACGTCATCGATTGTTGACAGATTTTTTTCGTGAAAGCTTCGAACATTTCAGGAACGTGCGGCAACAATGTATTAGGGGCAATGGTTGTTGTGAGTGGCAGTATCTGAATAGCCCTTCATTGGTATGAGGAACGTGCAGTTCACGGGTGGAGAGGATGTTGGGAGTTGTTTTACGGATATATAAAATTCAATACCACAGAATACCCGTTTAGCAGTTTAATTAAATTACATTACGCAAAGATACGAAAAAATTAAATACTAAATATTAATTACGTATAGCAAATACATTGACAACAAAAAAGGGTGAAAAGAATATTTTACGTGTACATTTGTAACATTTCAAACGACAACAATCAACCAGCAGTGTATACGTAAAGCCATTCGAAGTGTTTATTCGAAGACGAAAACAAAAAAAAATTGTTTTACCAACACAAATTACAATTGATGAGTGGTTCACGGTGATTGGCTTTGGCGTTGCCTATACTTGCAGCTTATGCAGCACAATTTATTTGAATTTAAAAAATAATATTGTCCGTTTTTCCCATAGTCAACCTTAGCCGTTGAAAAGGACGTTAATTCGACAATTTCCCTTTTGACAACTGGGATCAGGTTGCAAAATCAGTAGTGGGAATGGCAAAGAAGAATCGAAACAATGCAAAATACAGGCGTTACAAGTATGGGATAATCCTTACAGACGGATGTTGACTAAACACGTAGATATCCAATCTTAATTAAAGAGGTGTAGCAATAAGGACCCTCCTCAAGCGAAGCGAGACGACGCAAACGGAGCGAAATGAAGCACGTGCAGTTCACGGGTGGGGAGGCTGTTGGAGTTGGATATTTAGTTGGACAATTTCCCTTTTTACAACAGGGGCTGAGTGGTCAGGTTGTAAAATTAATTGCGGGGATGGCGAGTCAAAATACGGAGTCATCTCAACCTTATTTAAAGAGATGCAGGTTTTTTTTGGCATGAAATATCGGTCAGTTAGTATGTGAATGTATATGTACCTCTTCTACTCTGGAAGTAGGAGGGCTAAAATATGAGAAAGGTGTCAAAAGACAGGAAATTAATCCGGATTTTGCGTAGGCGTATTTTCGTAGTTCTAGGTAACATTTTTCCCCTCGAAAAAAGCGAAAAAAAACCATTGGACCATTGTTGAATCGAATTTTTCGAAGTTGATTGTTAGTTTCGGAATACCACATCTACCTTAGGGCCTTAGGGCTTCGGGCAGATGACCAGGAGTGGTTAACGCTCGTTAAACCCTTTAACCCTTTTTAACCCACATCTACCTGCTGTGTGGATGGTTCACAATTGTTGCGCCACGTAGGAGGCGCGTGGTCCAGTAGTGTTGTCAGTAGGAATACGGCTGGCAGTGCTAACAGCTGTCATTCAAGAATGAGGCACGTGAAGCTCGCTAACGGGACGACTGTTGAAGTTGCATTTTGGAAATTTCAAATACAAACTACCTATTTAGCCTTACATTTAAATGAAATTACGTAAGCTACCTAATGATTAATGGTAAATTAGGCATATTTAAACAAAATATATTGATAACAAAGGGTCAAAAATGTTTCCACGTTTGCATTTCTAAAACATCGACATTCGATCAATAGTGTGATATTAGCTGGTGATCTACTCATCAATAGTCCAGCCTAATAGCGGTAAAAACGAATAGTTTCTAGGTACGATTTCGCCTTGCACGAAATCTTTTATATTAGCTAAAAATTATAGGCGACACGTGGTTGCTGTTTCAAAGTATCACACGTAGCGAGGAAGGAGATTGCTTTTAAGTAAAAATTCTTAAAATATGTGATACAAGGAAACCCATGTAAAGTCTGCAAAATTTATTTGAATAAAAAAAAACAAGAGCGGCACAAGGAGTATGAATGATAGAATTACCAAGCATTTTAGTTTAAGCATGCAGCAACTCGCATGCTACAGCGTTGAAACGGCCTTGCAGCGGGGATGGATAAGATTGCTTTAAGCCAAGGCCGACTGGAGAAGAAATCCCGTGTCTCGCCTCCTGGCTCATTGCCTGTTTAGTTGCATGCCAGAAAGGCGAACACTTCGCTTCTTCAAGCCAAGACCGACTGTGTACAAATAGCATGCCTAACCTCCTAGCTCAATAACAGTACAATCGCGTGCCGGAAAGGGAATGGCTTCTTCATGCCAAGGCCGACAGGGCTACAAATCACGTGCCTCGCCTCCTAGCTCATTGGCAGTTTAGGCGCTTGCCAGAAAGGGGATGGTTTCTTCAAGCCAAGGCCGACTGGATATGAATCGCAAATTTCGCCTTAAGAAGCGCACGTAGCTCTTGGGTGACCAGACCGTTGGACTGATTTATTGTTATCATTTGTTTATCAACTGAAGCAAACAATAGTTTTAGTAGTTAGAAGTTAAGTTTAGTATTGAGCTGATGACGTACTGGGTCGTATTGCTCACAATAAATCAATAAATCAATAAATCAATAAATCAATAAATCAATAAATCAATCAATCAATCAACTGAAGCCTTACGTCTGCAAGGGTGCAACGGTAGTTTTGCAGTGAATTTGTGAATCCAGCTCCCGCAACAATCACGCAACATTCAGCAACAATACCTCAATTGTTGCTCATCGATTGTTGACAGATTTTTTTTTCGCTTCGAACATTTCATGAACGTAGGGGAACAATGTACTAGTTGTTGTGAGTGGTAGTATCTGTACAGCCCACTTTAAAGAATGAGACACGTGCAGTTCACGGGTGGGTAGGCTGTTGGAGTTGAATATTTAAAATCCAATACGACAGAATACCCGTTTAGCAGTTAAATTAAATTACACTACTCAAAGATACGAAAATGTTTGGTTTGCTACGCTAACAAATCATTGCAAGGTGTTTGCTGTTGGTGTGGCTAAACTCGAGCGGCTTTGGGTACGAGTTAGTGCCTTGCGTAAACCGAACTTACATTCAAACCGTTGCGTTTTCACTTGAGGACGTAAGCAAACAAAAAACAAAAAAATCTTAAAATGAGTGAAACAAGAAACGCCATGTAAAGTGTGGTACTAACAAAACTTGAAAGCGACGTTATCGTTCCTGGTGTTTGGCATTGCTTCAGATGCCATCCGCAGATGTGGAGTCCCTGTTAGCAGCATAACAGTTGCAGCAAGAATTATCCTCGAGCGTAGCGAGACGACGCAGAATGAGCGAGCGAAGCGAGCGACTCCGCTACTCTAAACCATAAGAAACTTACGTTTGGTATATATATATATATATATGTATGTATATGTGTACCTCTTCTCCTCTTAAAGTAGGAAGTCTAAAAATATGAGAAATGTGTCAAAAGACAGGAAATTAATCTGGATTTCGCGTAGGCGTATTTTCGTATTTCTAGGTTCATAAAATTGCCTCGAAAAAAGCGATAAACCACCTCAAACTATTGTAGTCCCGTCTTTTTCGAGGCTCATTGTTAACTTCGGAATATCGAATTTTACTGCTGAAGGTTGTGGTCCATAATTGTTTCCTAATTGTTGTTAGTCAAGGCTACCTTTCGTCAACAATCGACTGAAGGTAACAGTAAATGATGCGCCTGAGCTCAAGGGTGTCATTAAAGAATGAGGCGCGTGTAATTGACGGGAGTTGATTGTTGCTTATTTCAAAGCACTATTGAGGTATCGTTCGTTTCTCTACTCAAGCAGGTTGTGATGGTTTTATTCGATTCGTTCTTTATTGTTTGTCTTCAGCTTTTGTCATCAGAAACATTACTTTTCTTAAACACTCTTAAGTCATAGGACAAATATTTATTCAGTAGTGGAAATGATCGACTTTCTACGTTGGATAAAAGAAAACACGTGAAACACTACTGCTACATTGAACCTAATTGACCATTTTTAGTTTTGTTTATCATTTGTATTATGAACTGACGCACAAAGAAAAACGCGCACATTATTCGGATCACTTCCTTAGACATTTGTTTGATAATTTTTGCTGGCAATGTCTGTCAGCTTCATACGAGTTGCAACAAGAATTTTCCTCGAGAGCAGCGAGACGCGGCGGAATGAGCGAGCGAAGCGAACGAATATCTGCGTTTGTCATCAGAAACAGAACTTTGTCCTAAATACAGTTTATAAGTATTAGGCTAAATTTTCTTCAGTAATGACAATTAATCTGGTGAATCATATTTAAATGTTGCGAATTAGTAAAAACAAAGAGAAAAGAAAGAGTAGGCGCAGTAACCGTTTGTTTACGAACTGAAACCTTACGCAAAACACTAACTGCACTGATAATGAGCCGAATGAGCGTTAGCCGGTTACCTCCTTATTTGTGGTAAAACATGAGCAGCCTTTGGGAACGAGTTAGTGTCTTGTGTAGGCCTAAATTACGTTCATACCGTGGCGTTTTCTGTTGATGTGTGGTTCATGGAGGTCAGCTGTGGTGGTGGTCACGTTTCTGAGGTTGCGCTGATTGAGTGAGCGAAGCAAACGAAAATCAGAGTTCGTCATCAGAAACAGCACTTTTTATTAAACACTCTTAGTAAGTTCAAAGCTAAATGTTTATTTAGTAGTGGAAATAGCCGACTTTCTACGTTGGATAAAAGAAAACACGTGAAACGCTACTGCTACATTGAACTTATTTGACAATTATTTGTTTGTTTATCATTTGTATTATGAACTGATGCACTGATAAAAACGCGCTCATTATTCGGATCACTTCCTTGAACATTTGTCTGAAAATTTTTGCTGGGAGTGTTTATATCATTTCAAACAACAATATTTAAACATTAGTGTGGTAAACATTACCATCATTGGGAACGAGTTAGTGACTTGTGTAGGCCTAACTTACGCTCAAACCGTGGTATTTTCTGTTGCTGTTTGGTACATGGTGGTCGTCGGTTGTGGTGGTGTTTACGTTTCTGAGGTTGCGCTGATTGAGTGAGCGAAACGAACGAAAATCAGCGTTTGTCATCAGAAACTGCGCTTTTTCTTAAACACTCTTAGTTAGTTGTAGGATAAATATTTATTCAGTAATGGAAATGACCGACTTTCTACGTTGGATAAAAGAACGCACGTTGTATGAAAGAAAACACGTGAAACACTAATGCTACATTGAACTTATTTGCCCATTTTTAGTTTTGTTGATCATTAGTATTATGAACTGATGCACTAAGAAAAGCGCGCACATTATTTGGCTCACTTCCTTGAACATTTCTTTGACAATTTTTGCTCGGAGTGTTTGTCAGCACCATATGAGTTGCAAAAAGAAATCTCCTCGAGCGCAACGAGACTCGACAGAATGAGCGAGCAAAGCGAGCTTTCCGCTAGTCTTAATCATTAAAAACTTACGGTTGGTATATATGTACCTCTTCTCTTCTTGAAGTCGAAGGGCAAAAAAATATGAGACAGGTGTCAAAAGACAGGAAATTAATCCGAATTTCGCGTATGCGTATTTTCGTAGTTCTAGGTAACGTTTTTCCCCCGCGAAAAAAGCGAATAAAACCTCTTTGGACCATATTTGAAACGAATATTTGGAAGTTGATTGTTAGTTTCAGAATATCAAATCTCCCTGCTGTGCGGGAGGTGCACAATTGTTGCGCCACGTAGGAGGCGCGTGGTCCAGTAGTGTTGTCAGTAGGATTACAGCTAGCAATGCTAAGAGCCGTCATTCAAGAAGAGGCACTTTCAGCTCGCTAAGGGACGACTGCTGGAGTTGCATTTTGGAAATTTCAACTACAAACTACCTATTTAGCCTTACATTTAAATGAAATTACGTAAAGCTACGAAAAAATAAATGGTAAATTAGGCCTATTTAAACAACATATAATGATAACAAAAGGGTCAAAATGTTTCCACGTTTGCATTTGTAAAACATCGACGTTCGATCAATAGTGTGCTATTAGCTGGTGGTCTACTCAGCAATAGTCCAGCCTAATAGCCGTAAAAACGAATAGTTTCTAGGTACGATTTCGCCTTTCAAGGAATCTTTTACATTAGCCAAAAATTATAGGTGAAATGTGGTTGCTGTTTTAAAGGATCACACGTAGCGGGGAAGGAGATGGCTTTTAAGTAAAAATTCTTAAAATTTATTTGAATAAAATTAATCTGTACCAAGAGCGGCACAAGGAGTATGAATGATAAAATTACCAAGCATTTTAGTTCAAGCATGCAGCAACTCGCGTGGTACACCGTTGAAAAGGCCTTGCAGCGAGGATGGATAAGGCAGCTTCAAGCCAAGGCCGACTGGGGAAGAAATCCCGTGTCTCGCCTGCCAGAAAGGCGATAGCTTTTTCAAGCCAAGACCGACTGTGTACAAATCGCGTGGCTCAATAACAGTACACACGCGTCCTGGAAAGGGAATGGCTTCTTCAAGCCAATGCCGACTGGGCTACAAATCGCGTGCCTCGCCTCCTGGCTCATTGGCAGGTTAGGCCCATGCCAGAAAGGGGATAGGTTCTTCAAGCTAAGGCCGACTGGATACGAATAACATGTTTCGCCTTAAGAAGCGCACGTAGCTCTTGGGTGGCCAGACCGTTGGACTGATTTATGGTTCTCATTTGTTTATCAACTGAAGCCTAACGTCTGCAAGGCTACAAGGGTAGTTTTGCAGTGAATTTGTGAAACTGTGTCGTGGCAAAGATCAGCGTAGTAGCATCAGGGTAAGATGGATGACGGTGTGTGGTCCTAGGTTCAATATGTACATGTAGTTAAGGTGCTTTATAGTTGAGCGTTTGGCTATGCGCCATGGCTCCAATAAATTATTCCCCGGCCCTTACGAAAAACACATACTGCACTCTAATCATTTGCTTGATCGTGTTAGATATGGAATGTTCGTCAATAGCATAAAAGTTGCAGCATGAAAGCTCCTCTAGGGTAGCGAGACGACGCAGAATGAGCGAGCGAAGTGAGCGACTCCACTAGTAAAAATTAATGAATGCTAAGTAGGTCTGTGCTGAATCGTTATATAAGAGACTGGGTTCGTGTATGTCATTTTTCGATAAAGTCACATATCTCCTGGCCACTGCACTGCTGCCCACCCGCCCACACAATGGTCTCACTCATCGATCATCGCCAGAGTGGTAGTAACCCTGCAATAGTGGCTGGGGGCACTAGAGAGGAGGGAGAGCTCATAGGCCGTTATCGAGCTAACTTGTAGGTTATCATCGATTCAATGGACCACAGTTTAAAATAATAAAAAATATAATTATCAAGTTGCCTGAGCCAATACGAGAAGATGCCCTCCCCCCACCCACCAATCAGCAGGTGGCTGGAGAAACTGACGGCCAGAAAGAAATGCTAGCATGCCCATGGTGGGGTTCATACGTGGTACCTCCAGCACTTCGAATGCACCCACACCCACACTTATGGTGTGGATATATGGTTCTGATCCTTGAAAAAGGGAGGCTGATTGTGCACATATAAGGCATCAACAACCTATATCTTGCATCAACAAAATGATCTTCCAGTGCCTGATCGAAATGTTGAAGAAATCCCAAAAAAATCAAACCATCCAAGTGGGGTAGCCCATCCTGCAAAGATGAGACAGGGGTTCCAAATATCTTTCCTGCACCTGATCCACCACCGTTGGTCGTTCTATCGGCCAGCCTTAATAACTTCATGCATAACACACTTACCTTCTTAGAATCATTACAGGAACTCGTGCATACAAATTTTTCATGTCTTGAATTAAAAATGGAAATTGCCTTTTTAAAGCAAACAGCATTGATGAGGGAATTTTTTGAGTATTTGCCAAAGAAACAAACTACCATCACTTTAACTTCACCCTAACCTGCGAATGCTGAATGTGTGAAACAGTTTTCAGTGGGCACGGCAATCTCGGTTACTAGCTCTGGTGAGGTCCAGGTTCTGTCTGCTCATGTTGACCCATTAATTACTGGTAGCTGTTCACAACTTGTTCCTCATGTTCAACCCCGAAGACTGACGGACAGCCTCTCAAGCCATCCTTGGATAACAAAACGGAAAAAACAAAAAGAAGAAGAAAGATCACCCACTTGTAGAAAATCTTCCATCAAAAAGTGAATTAGAGCATGCTGGTCCCGTGCATGATGGCCAACCAACTAATACTGACTGCTCAACACCTTTTCAGCTTCCTCCTGCTGGCGACGAAGCTCGCAATTCCGACATGGTAAAGCCAGTTCAGAAGTATCGTGCTTCTATGCATGCTTCTAAATACACCCTTGATAGGATAAATATATGTAACCCTACAAAGCTGGGACCTGACACAATACATCACTGAGGGACATCCCTACACAGGACAAACATAAGGAATCAAGAGATCATTGTAATCGGTAACTCTCATGTTAGGTCACTGCACTTAAGAAATGTGGGTAATTACATCACTTGGACTTGGCTTGGCATGCGGGCAGAACAATTAACTAAGAGGTTACCTGGTATGTTACTGAATGCTGGTCCTTCGCCTACTATTATTTTGTGTGTTGGACACAATAATGTGCCATTTGATGCACTCTTGTTAATCAAAGAAAGTGTTTCCTGTGTGGCAGATAAAATCCGAAATCTCCGACCAGCAGCATCCATTCTGCTAGTAGGACTGCTGCCCCGAAAAAAGCTAGTAGACCGACAGCTTGCAACACTGTAATAGTGAACTGGTACAGTTATTTGGGGAAAGGGGTGTGGAATTTGTTCTAGTTTGGGATAAGTTGCTTAGAAGTACAGGCTGTATGGCCCATGATGGTATTCACCTTACATCCAAAGGTAAATCAATTCTATGGGAAGAGATGGAATACACCTTAGTCAACCCAGGATACATGGGAAACTGGGCGCTTTAACGGGGCTTGGTTTAAATGGAGAATATCAGGTATCATCTGAGATTTTTGAAGACTTTTCACCTGTTCCTCCCCATATTAAGTGTTTGGATACCGTTAAGTGTGTTGTCCTGAATGGTAGGAGTTTGAACACAAAATTGCAAGAATTTTGGTTTTTGCTATTTTCTGCGGTGTATGACTTAGTTTTGGTCACTGAATCATGGTTGTCGGATTCCCTGCCTGATAGTTTTGTAGTGGGAAACTGTCCATATCGGCTTATTAGGAGAGACCGTGGAGCTTTAGGTGGTGGTGTCTTTGTTGCTGTGAAAACGGTCATTCCGTATTCTGTATTCAAAATTCCAAACGACTGTGAAGCTATTTGTCTAGATTTTACCTCTGAAAAAATTAGATTATTACTTGGTTACATACTGGATAGTTATGATGAAGATATGGTCCAAAAAATGTGTAACTTTTTTTGCGACTGTTTTTGTGCGGATTATTCCAATATTTTTAGGGGTGACTTTAATATGACGCATATAAATTGGGACTTAAATACTGTTTCGCACAAATGCCACCAGTTATTTTTTGACTGCATCTCGGAAATGGGGCAGGCACAACTCGTAACTCAGCCTACACGTTTGAACAAAATTTTAGACCTTGTATTGGTTTGTAAGTTTTGGTAAGTTTTGGATCACTTTGGAACTAGTGACCATAACGTGGTTGCTTTTAATTTGCAGTTTTCTGGTATTAAAGTAAGCCGCAAGACGCATAAATCTCGATTTAGGTTGGACTATATGCTCCTGCGCGCATCCCTCAGGGAGGTTGATTGGCATGGAATTTTACCTGTAACGAACTGTAACGAATGATGTAAACTATCTGTGGTTAGCTTTTTTAAACATCATTGACGAATGTGTCGCTAAAAGTCGTAAGTTGGGTGGGTCAAACCCACACTGTAAGAAAACTTGTCCAATTCCAAAACACCTTTTTTAATTAAGGTGGAAAAAATTGAACTTGTGGCATTCGTATAAGCTTAATCCGTGTAATGAAAATAAGCAACGATATAATGTCTGTCAAACTGAATATGCAAAGAGCGCACGCAAATTTGAGCTTAGTTTAGAGCGACGTGTTGTAAGTGAAGGCACTATGGATTCACTTTTCAGATTTGTTAAAACAAAAAGGGGGTCTCCCGTTCCATACCTGCCCTCCAAATAAATGGTGGTTTCATTAATAGTGATACTGATAAGTCAAATTTCTTAAACAATGTGTTTGTGGAAAATTGTGTTGTTGACAATCGGGTTGTTCCTCCCTTGGTTGGTCCTCAAATTGAATTTAAATGTGATTCCTCAGAATTTTCAAATTTGAAAGTGTTTGAGGTACTAACTACTCTGAAACCCAGTCACAGTGTTGGACCAGATGGTTACTCTGCATTCTTTTACAAAGAAATTAAACAGGAGGTGTGTGAGCCACTTACCAGGATCTTTGAACTCTCTATGGTAACTGGTAAGCTGCCCGAGGATTGGAAAAAGGCTCGTATCAGTCCAATCTTTAAAAAAGGCGATGCTTCTGACCCGCATAATTACAGACCTATTGCTTTAACTTGTGTTCCATGTAAAACCATGGAACGCATTATACGTGATTAGATGTTATCTTTTATCCAGGAGAAAGGTATTCTTCTTGACGACCCGTTTGGCTTTATGCCTAGTAAGTCAACCAGCCTATTACTTCTCTCTGTCTGGGATGATTGGACGAATGGACGAGTTACCTTGCCGTTGGTGTGCCTGTGGATGTTATTCTAATTGACTTTGCGAAGGCGTTTGGATCAGTCGTGCATTCAAAACATTTAGTGAAATTACAATTACTTGGCTTTACGGGCAACTTATTGAATTGGCTCCACGCCTTTTTATCTAATCGTACCCAATATGTTTCTATCGGTGATGCATGTTCTAGTACTAAACATGTTACTAGTGGTGTTCCAATGGATAGTGTCCTGGGACCACTCCTTTTCATCTTGTTTTTAAACGATTTAAAAACTACAGCAGTTGATACATTGCTGACAAAAATTGCAGATGATGTGGTGGCATATGTACCTGTTGTTGATAACTCCCTACAGAGGTTTGGTCAGTAGCACTTCTGAACTGTCCACTTGGTCTTTGATTGGCAACTTCCAATTGCTCCAAAAAAATGCATCACATTTCATCTTGGGAGACAGAATTTAATGCGTGATTATGCATTATCACCAAATCATGTGTTATCCCACTGCAGTGTGGTGAAGGATCTTGGCATTTGGTTCTCTTCAGATCTCAAGTCTACAACACACTGTTTAAACATTACCAAATTTGCAAACCAACGTGTAGCATTATTAAGAAAGTTATTTACCTCTGGAGATGCTAATACTTTGGTTTAGACTTTTAAAGTTTTTGTAAGACCCATTCTTTAATTTGCTAGCCCTGTGTGGTCACCATACTTGGTAGGTGACATAGACCGTATTGAGTCTTTTCAACGTAGATTTACGAAGTTGTTGCGTGGCCAGCGTAAGAGCTCCTACTTAGAAAGGTTGGTATCTCTTAACCTAGATTCATTCGAGTTGTGTCGATTAAAAGCGGACCTATACTTGACGTTTTTATTGATACATGGGTTGATTAATTTCGATTTTACTATTTTTTTTGAATTGAGAATTGATAGCCGTACACGTGGACACCCGTATAAACTTGCAGTCAATACCTTTCATACCAACTGTCGTAAACATTTCTTTGCAAATCGCATCGTGACCATATGGAATGATCTACCTAGTGAGTTGGTGATGCTACCATCTCTTAAATCCTTTAAAGTGAGACTCCGGCAACATGATTTGAAAAAGTATTTGTTTCGCCCTTTTTAGGTGGTATTTTTTGCTGCTTTCTACATTTCTGAGTGTGTGTGTTTTAAAATAGTACATTTTTAATTGTAATTAATTTTTGATTTTTAATATTATTATATTTATACTTATCAAATTGACGATTTCTTGTATTGACAATGAATTTTTTTAACCATTTTATTGGGTGGGGTATTAGTAGCCATAACTGGCCCTTCCCCTCGCCTTTTGTTGTTGCTAGCAATAAAGTTTATTATTATTATATTATTATTATTATTATTATTATATGGACGAGTGGATGATGAAATTTCTGTAGTAGGTACGCATATGCTGACTCGTTATTTGGAAAATGGGACTAGGCTTCCATGTGGCAATAACAACAACCGTGTTGTAATCGCTTCACTGGACCCAATGCAGAGTGCAGACCCTCGCAAAAAATTAAAGCACTTCTGCCAGCCTCCTGTCCTATGCCTGGATTATTGCCAGAGTGGATGCGACCGGCAATACTACGCCTGCTGATACCCCTCTAACGAAAGCAGTGTGGGGGATTAGGCCGTACCATCGATGTTATTCACTATAGCTTACTATAAAAATTAATAAAAACAATGAATACTAAATAAACTACCAATGATTGACAAGAAGTCTCATTCACCCGGCGGCAGAAGTAAAGTAAAGGGGCCATAAAGAAAACCCTATGTACTCATGGATAGTCTCCAACCTCCAGCACTCATATTGTTCGCTGCAGCACAGCACTATGGAAATCCTTGCTAAACCCAGAGGTTGACTGGGTAGATATAAGATGTTGGTACAGCCCACATCACTTTGGATGTAAACGTATATATTTTGTAAACCTGTGTTGCAGAGCTGCTTTCAATCTCTGGACAATCGATGAGCTGTCTCATCTAAGAAGCCTAAAATTAAAAAAACCCAGGTACGCATTATGCATATGACAAATTGTTACCCAAATAAGAAGAAGAGACTGGGATGTCGTGTGGAAGAGTAAAATCCGATTTGTTATTAATTAAAGCGATTCGCCGTCTTTCCCATAACACAGCCACCTCCTGGGCCATTCCATTGTAGGAAAATTGGAAATTAGCCAATAGCAAAAATCATACACGCATTTATTCCATTGTAGGGGCAGCTAGCCAGTCAGCCGGCCTCATGACTGGAACATTGCCAGAGTGCAACAACCGATCCTCTGCCTGCTGACGCCCTACTAACAGAAGTGGTGCATAGTATTTGATTGGAGGAAGGAGGGCCTTTAAACTAACTGATTGGTGCTCACTGCTGCAATGTACAGCAGCTTAATAAAGAAAATAAAAAATAAATAGCTGCCAAGTAGATCTTTGACATGCATATTTTGGTCAGCAGAAGGAAAATGGGAGGAAAAAGCAAGAGGTGAACGAAGGTTAACGGAGACAAACCGCTCTGTTTTAGAACTTGGGAGTACGAGAATATTCACAAAACTACAGGGAAAAATAACCAAAATATATTTGACAAACCATGGTTTAACTTGCCATCTTACAACGCTTTAAAATTGATGGAAGTCAGCGGGAAAAATACTGCGCTGTATGTTAGCAACAAAACTCCCAGCAACGTAAAATTATGGTGCAACGTAGACTTTGGAATAGCTCATTCCGATGTTTCCAATGACAAGTTTATCGATGAAGACTTTATGGGTTTGGTAACTCCATGAACATTAAAAAAATACGTGAATAAATGCGTGCATTTCATAATGGAAATTAAAAACTACGACTTTTTCGTACCTAAGAAAGAACTTACCATTTGTTCATTTCGACCCTCAAATATCCGATGTCTAATTATAGGGTCCGCAAACAGTGGAAAAACTAACTTAATTTTTAATTTCATGTATAACAAAAGATGGCTCAACTACGATTGGTTATTTATTTACAGTAAAATTTTAGGTCAATCAACGTACAAAGTGTTGCAGTCTATATTTGCTGAAATTGAAGAAAATGTGGGACGGAATGTATCATTTTTCATGATTCTCAAATTGATTTAATTCCGCTTGAAGAACTGGACCAAACGTTTTGAAATCTGATTCTTTTTGACAATTGCCTTTTGTACTTTGAAATGTTGTGTAACACGTGTTGGTAAAACCTTATGGGTTTTTTATATCAATTAACAAAACGTTAAATGAGGGGAGATATAAACGTTCGTTTTACCTAATAAACAAAGAATGGAGGCAAAACAAGAAATTGCAAAACTCAAACGACATTTAACTCAAAGTTTTTAAATTAACATTTGGGTGATAGAGAGCAAGAAGAATCTCTGAAAGAATTTTTAAACCGGTAACAAGCACTTTGAAATGGCAGTTGGGCCAAAAAACCTACATGGGTCAGTGGTGTAAAAACGCTAGCCCAGCCCATTCAAACCAATAAAAGCGTACAAAGAGGAAGAAACTGACGAAGATGACTACAGTGGATTTATCAATGTCCCGTTCCAAAGTCGTTACTCCTATTGAGAAGATTTTGTCAACCCCTCCCGATTTCTGTCTCGCCGAATATTCAACTCCAGCTGCACCCCCCCCCCCGATAATGCGAACTTCTAGTGAGATTCCTTCTAAAACCGAATACACGGCTATGAGCTCCGGTTCTAAACTCACCCCCATGTATTACGAGGTGCAAGCTAGACGCCTTTCTACTCCCCCTTAGCTTCCTAACATCACCACTCTCAGGTCTCTCGGTAGTTTGTTACCTTGCCAGGTTATCGTAAAACAGCTAAATTTTCTTAGTAAATTTTTTCGAAAATTCTGAGGAGAATGACCCAGTATTAGGGTTATAGTATGACACGAAAAAGGGTGCGTTGCCAATTGAAAATAAATCGGTTAAAATTTTTGAGAATGATATAGTGGTCAGGGAGAAAGTATATGGGGAGATGTGGGCTTTAGAGTCTGCTAGTTTTTAAAAAGTTCTAAGAACCTTCCTATGTGCCAGATGTTAAAGCAGCTTACGTGGCTATGTTAAAAATACTAATGAACTTTATCAGTACAACCATCTCACCACTCGTAAACCCAAATCCATTCATAGTGCCAAGTACGTAATGACCAGCGCTCCAATTTGGGAAGAGACGAAATCGAAGAAAAAGGGGACAGGGATGGTTAAAAAAGTGGTTTATTCGAGCAGAGTCGATTATAAATATTACGACGATCCTAATGACTAGATAAAGAGACTCAGGCTTTTGTATAAATCTACATTGACTGGCCATGATGGACATAGAAACGAGATGATCGAAATTTGATCAGAAATGCAGCAAATACAAATCATAACTTCTCGGTGAGAAAATGGTGGCGTATCAAATTTTAGTTTTAGGTTAAAAAAGCTGAATATAAAAAAAGAACCATGGAAACAAATAATATTAAGAAGAGGTACTGCGTTAAATGTAAACGTCACACTTCTAACGGGACCGATCTGTCTCTTATTATAACCTCAAAAAATAACCGACAGATCGAAGTCATATTTTGCGAGGTGTGTGGGACGAAAATATCTTTTTTTTATCAAGTCTAGGAAAGGAATCATAGACAAAATCATAACAAGTTACCGCTTGAAATGCATTTACCGGGCTATCAATACTATGGCCCGGGAACCAAACTGGAAAAAAGATTGGCTCGAGGAGATTTGGGAATTAATAACTACAAGAAGTGTGCAATGAAAACTATATCGCTTACTCCAAGAGTTCGGACTTAAGAGATCGGGATGCCGCCGATGAAGTACTAATTTCCAAAACTCAAAGAGTGAGGGATGATCCTTCTCGGATGTGTAGGGAAAAACTAGCCGCTTTGATCGTTAAGAAAATCATGAAAACAAAACTAAGGTCCGGAATGGGAAATAAAAAAATGGATTAACTCGTAAAACAACTTCACAAACCAACCCTAAAAGATCTTCCGAGACGGAAAGTGATTGCACTGAGCCTGAACGATCTATGGCAGACTGACTTGGTTGAAATGATAGGTTAAGGTAACCAAAACATAGGGTTGAACTGCCTAGTGTCCTGAATTAACGTCATGTCCAAGTGTTCTTGGGTCATTCCCCTTTAATCTAAATCTGGTATAGATGTTACCGAAGCTTTCAAGAAAATACTCACAGGAGCGGCACCCCCTAAAAATTTTCAAGTTGATTTAGGTAGTGAGTTCTACAATAAAGACTTAAAAGCCCTACTTAAACATAATGACATTAACATGTACTTTACATACTCTGAGAAGAAAGCAAGCTTGGTATAACGTTTAAACAGAATGCTAAAAACTCAAATATGGAAAAGATTCACTAGGCAAGGGAGTTACGAGTGGAAACACGTTATTAACAAGTTAGTTTCGAGGTACAACGACATGGTTTGCTCCACCACAAAATTGAAACCGCGGGACGTAACCAAATGTCACGAGTTGTTACTGAGATGAACTGGTCCTAAATTAATGTCGAAAATCCAAAATTTGCCGTAGGAAAAAGAGTGAGAATTTCTAAAGTTAAGGAAATATTTGATAAAGGGTACTTGCGAAATTTTACTAACAAAGTTTTCAGGATTTGTAAAGTACAAAAAACCCAACCAGTTACTTTTCTTTTAAAAGACGATTCGAGTGAACTGTTGCTCAGAGGTATATACGAATAAGAAATTAAAAAAACAACTTTTGTTCCAGATTTATTTCTTGTGGAACAGTTTTATGCAAAATGAAAGGAATAGATGGAAAAATGCCTTTCTTCGTTAAATGGAAAGGTTACAATGAAAAATACGATAGCTGGACAGATAACATTAGCAGTCTTAAATAAATTGTTCCTATGTGGAAAACTTTTCAGGGTAATAAAACTAATTAATAACAAAAAACATGGTTCCATGGTTTAAACCATGCTCGTTTTTATTATTTTGCATTGGCTATAGTTCCCCCATGCCTAATTCACTTGAATATGTTGTTCATGAAATCCTTGTTCGTCTTTTTGCCAATATAGCTTTCTTTTATTTCGTCTCGTTTTGCAGAATTTTTTCTTTGCCGCAGCTTTTTTTGCTAATCTCTCATTCCTCCGCTTTTCCATTTCTTTAGCTCCAGCTTTGCTCATAGGAGCAGCTTTATTTATCAATGTCTGTACCTCCACTCTCCTGTTTCTTGAGCTCGAGCACTGCTCATAGAGGCAGCTTTTTTCTTCAATCTCTCATTTCTCTAGTCTTAAGTTTCTCAAGACTTGCTTCGCTCATAGAAGCAGCCCTGTTCTCCACTCTCTTTTCTCCACAGTTCAATTGCCTATCCCGTTACCTCTTGCTTTTCATCTTTCGCTTCTCCTCCACGTCGAAGGATCCTCCGAACTTTTTCCTACGGTTCTCCAGTATAGAGAGTCTATGTGCCGCTTTCTCTTTCTCCTCTTTAATTTTTCGAAAGTTTTTGCATTTCCTCCTTGATGTCTTCAATCTCCTCCCCTCCTCATCGCTCATCACATCCTTGTCAAAGTCGAAATCGTCATCGTACTCTCTCCAACTGTCAGAATCGAAGTGACCAATAGCTACTGTGTCCTCGCCATTGTCCAAGATATATCTCATGTCGTTGTACAGGGGAGGAGGGATTTAGAAACTTTCACAGTACTCAACTCATGTCCAATGCTGGAAATCTATGCTCAATTGTCCTTCTTAGCGAGGTCGTCGACTTGAATGCTGACTCGTACTCCTCAAAAGTCAAGTATTTCTTGACGAATGATCTCTGGATTTCTTTGGCCTTTTTTGCCGTCTATTTTCTCTATGTTTTGATGGGGTACAGCTTCGCTCGCAGTCCGACAAACTTTTGTACGGGAACTCTGGCCATTTCGTCTTTTATTTTTCCCAGTACCTGCTTGTTCGCATCAGAGAAAAGGCGGTGGTTTTTCGGGTAGTTGTCCCTGTCGAAGCGATCTCTGTCCTAGAAAATATCCTCGTACATGTTGTCCGTTTCTACTTGGTAGCAAAGGCTGTCGGTGTTGGCAAAGATGAGAATCTCCCGATCGCCGTACTTGGGTAGAACATAGCCGTAATGGAATTTGTACTTGGCAAGTTTAGAAAGTTCCAAAACGCTAAATCTGGTGCAAGCAGGTAGTTCGCACCAAATGCCATGAATACATCGACTGAACTGTACGAGATTTTTGTTCAGGATTCTGAAGGAGCCGGCATGGGGTTGCGACATATATTTAAACGCATTATATTATATTTCTTATCATTTGTACATAGCTTGACGTCGAGTCGTCATCAAGCACTTGATCTCCAACGTAGGCTTTGAAGTAGGCTTTATCAAACTGCGCCGTCAACCATTGCCTTTTCGAGGTGTTGAATTTCGTATAGTCCTTCATCCACGGTTTTTGATTGAAGGTGAAAGCTTTCTGGATGTGGGAAAAAACTAACCCGTGATGAATGTAGAATTGTTGGTTTTTAGTAGTGGACGACGTACTTCTTTTCATGCAGAAGATTCAGAATGAGCTTGGTGTTGGACGATGTAATATTGTACTTTAAATCCTTCGCCAAATTTTTAAATAAGGAGAAAGAAATTCCTTCTTAATATCGATTTTGCCCGGAGATAGAGGGTAATTGTTGTGCACGTCTTGAAGCTCTCGGGGATACTATAGATCTACTTCCAGGGAGTATCCAACACCAGCATAATGGAAATAACAACAATGATGTTGGCACTGTGACAACATCGAAATTCCTTATTTCTTTCTTCATCAGGAGGCGGAATCCAACGTAAGGGAGAGGAGTGCTCAAAGCGAAGCAGTAAAGCTTATTCGTGTCCAAATTGATGATATACATGGAGGGTTCGCAAGGGTCAAAGTGGGGTAGATATTAGTTGTTGGCTTTCGCGAACCTATTTCCTACGAAGGCTACACCGCCTCGTACGCCCGAAGTTATCAGGTTGTGCTTACCCACGTGGGTGAACATTTCCAACTTGGATTTCATCATTTTGAGGATAGCTACCCAGCTAAATCCCGAAATGAATACGTAGTAGCAGGGATGCAACTCTTTGTTTTCTAGGCCATATTTTCTAAAATCTTCAAAGATGTCTGCTAGGAGTAACACGTACGTCACTTGTTCGATTTCATGGTAAGTACCAAAAGTCTTCGTTTTCATCGCGAGCCAGAGGTTTAGCACCCGAGCGTACTTGTCTGGCTAACGCATCATCTCTCAGCTGGGAGTAAGACAACTTTCTCGATGGATGTTCTTCTTTATCGAAAATAGACATGTCTTTCGCGTACTCATGAAGGTAAACATCCTTTCATGGCAGGAAATTCAGAGCTTTTTTTAGAGTCATTTCATCCCTAAACCAAGCAGAGTTTAAACCAGAGTCCAAGGTGGCTTCAAGGATGGTGAACCCGATGTTATTGTTCCCACAGTTCTCCACCAGTGTCCAATGAAGCTTTCAAGAAACTTAAACTGTTCATGAATTTAAGATTTATTCCCTTCTTCTTAATCATCATGCCCTGAAAATGCTCCGTATTTCGGCTTATTACATCTACTTCTCCCTGGAACTTGTCCACAGCAGAAATTAACAAGTGGATTATTCCTCTAGGTTGAGGAATATAACGGGGGGATGGTTCCCGTTCTCTAGCTCCAAAATTGCATTTAAAATGGGCAGACCCCCTTCCCTTGCCTCTAACGTGGCAATGATCCCTCACCCTTCGCTCACCAATAGTATTAGGGTCTAGGGAGTTGAAGGGTTTTTCGCAGTAATAGCAAACTTTGGCTAGGTTGAAATTAGTTCTTTCACCTCACGTTAGGTTGACGTGACATCTTTAACAATGTTTTGTAACTTCGGGCTTCTTCCACCATACGTTCGTATAAAACTTCGATGGTTTCTTCCCCCAAGTAATATTAGCGATTAATGATCTCAACTTTGTGTCCAACGACGACGTAACCGAAGTTGCAAGGTACGTGCGGATCGACGTTTGTCGTCGAACTAGTCAACGCGTTGGCGGGTGAAGTGGTTTTTTGGTCAATAATTGAGAAAGTTATCTCCGGGTAACTTGAATTTAAGCGCTTGCATGGGATTAAGTTTAGCGCACTTTTTCCGGTGAGTCAGGAGCAGCCACTTCTTTCCAAATCCGGCAAAACAGTTTCAACAATAGAAGTTGAGTTATAGCCAGAATATACGCAGCGTGAAAATTTGGCGAAGTCGCTGACGGTGCAGTAGTGTGTGTTTGTCCTTCCTGAGTCATCGTCGTATTCTCCACCCAGTAAGAGAAGATCGATAGGCTGTCTAACAAAATATTTGGAGATACGAAGCAGGAATAATTTTTCTTCGTCTTTAAAACCAATGATGGTAATTGAGAGAATGATCATTTGGTCGAATTTATCGATTTGGCTGAGTCTCGTCGGATAGGACAGCACGCTGGTGTTGAGCATACCTTCCAGCACTCGATAAGCTTCGGGAATTTTGCTGGTCAATTGTAAACCCGGAACCAGTGCGGAGTACAGAAAAACACTTCTGATCGTTCAAATTTTTTATATTAACCAGGTTGGAAGACTTACACCTGAGTACCTTCAAGAGAGGAATGTAGAATGAAGCACGCAACAGTTTGTACTTTCCCATCCTGATGATGAGGTTGTTCACTGGAGACATCACCCACCCAGTTCCCCGTTCTGCAAAAGCATCGATGGAACTTCGAAGGCTTTGTCTAGCAGAGTGGAAATATCGTTCAGGTTATGAATTTTCGAATAATGTTACCAAAAACAGGCATCACTCACGGCAGTATATCTGACAAACTAGATCCCTAAGCAAATCTGTGCTTTTTAGTTACCTATCTTGTCAAGACAGGATATTAGCAACGGTCTAAAACCAAGCATACCAACAGATGAAAAGGAAGAGGGTCACAGACCCCTAATTCTTCCGGCCGCATCATCTCCAACAGAGAGTGTTATACAGTCCATATGTTCATGATAACGATGACTGATCTCAGATAAGGGTAACTGATCCCGGAAACAGTTGCAGGCTTCCAGGTTAGTCGGGTGTTGCCAACGAAAATGATTCCTCAGCTGATGTTGTGAAAGAAAGGTGTCTTGGCAATAAATGCATGTAAAATAGGTTTTAGGATCAGTTCTGAAATTATCTTTTTTTAATAATGAGGAACCAAAAAATTATTCGGTGTTCGTTTGGAAATAAATATTGATATAATGATAAATTACCACCCTTTAGGGGGTTGTCAAAATGGGTACCCCAAGTGCTGTAATTCGTCATTTATCCCATTTCTAGGCACGATAATGAGAAATTAACAGCTGTTGGAAAGGGGTCAAATGGGTACACGCTAATTGTTGTTAATTCGTCATTTATGCTACAGGGTGGTCCACAAAATATGCCCCACCCAACTTTTTTCTAAGTTCAACATTTTTCTAAGTGTTTAAAACAGAGTTTTTAAAAATAATGAAAATAGGAACCACTTTTCTGGATACAAAATGCTATTCTGATTCCGAAAAAATGGTCCCAAGAAATTTTTCAACCATCATTCGGTACAGTGACGATGCCATGCGGAAAAGGTTAGAACATCCACCAAGCTTACTCACTGCACCTAACGACATTTGAAAATTTTTAAATTGGAATCATCTACTTAAATTAGACATATCACAATAGCAGTTGAAAATTACACGACTGTTAGAAACCAAGCTACACCCATTTTTCTTGGAGCTGGTATCACAGTCACTGTTGTATTTTTTGCTCATTTACAATTTTCAATTGATGCTGCAGACATTTCTAATTTAGGTAGATGATTTTATTTAGGTTCATTCGTAAGGTCGGAACGCCTTCTTTAAAACAAGCGTATTTGTGGTGTCTTGTAATGACTTTGGCTCTTATAATATTCAGAATTCTCAAACGTATTGTTTACACAGGCATACAAGTATAAATATAGTCCAGTACGTGCAGGGACTCAATAGGCACATACTACTTATAACTAAGTATACACAGGCATAAAAGTATAAATATCCTCCACATACAACGTGTGTCGAAGTTTAACTTTTAGAATTTGGTGATGCCTTACGAATAAAGCCTTTAAAAGGGTGTGTTGGTTGAATGACCAATGCTCTCCTTTGCGTCATTCAACCCCGAATTGTTCTTGGACTCACACTAACTGGGAAGGCGCTCGTACCTAGTTGTTTCGACGAATCAGAAATGCAGACGTGGACTCGAAGTAGTGCCTAAAGGGGAAAATCTATGTCTTCCTCCCCCCCGTTACTGGTGTAAAGATTCTGATCAACTACGAGCACACACGGTTAGTTTTCATGTTTAGTCTAACGTGAACTTTCTCTGGACTGTCTTTACACATTCTTGTCTTGCATTATGCTTGCCTACCACTGTGTACTGCAGTTCAGTTTATACCACTATTACCT
>JAHWFP010192376.1:0-13706 GCA_023313725.1 Lithobius niger | reverse complement strand
TACCATTTTCTAAAAGCAAAGAAAACATACCAGATAGCCAGGATGTGGTGAGTCGTTCTTTTGCCCTTTTAGCCATGCTGTGAGTCCAAACTGTGGGAGAGGCTGTTCCAGTAACCTGTCAATCAAATTTAGTGAAAACACAGCGACTGGTGACTGCTGGTATTTTCTGGTGCTCTGGTTTTGAAAGGAAAGTGACGACCAACAGGTGGTATTTGTTACATAAAAGGAACGAAGTTGACATTGACAAACGATAGTTTGAAAAGAATTGCCGAATCACAAAAATATTGGTTTTTTAATAATAGTTTTTTAATAATAAATGTTATTTGACAAGTTATTGATTCGTAGTCAAATAAGAGAATTAACATAAAGAGTCGCATTTTGTAAATAAAACTTCCTCATTCCATGTATTTATTTATCCGTATTCGATCATTGTCACTGTTATGAATGCTTATTACATGAAAGTTTCACTTTATTTATTTGTGTTATTCAGCAGAAATACATCTTTTGATGTATGATGTATGCAGTCTGTGCTTGAATATAATGACGTCTAACAGGTGTTTAATCCTTTCAGTGCCAAAATTTAGTCTATTTCACCAACTAGTTTGATACGTATAAGACATATTTTTCAAAGGTTGGGATTATATCCTGTCAGTCGCCTTGGCTCCAATGTTACCAGGCATGGTAAGGAGCTTCACCAGCAAACTACTTTGTACCGTTTTGTCACTTTTGTTCAGAAAAGGCAGTCTACATCCATGTATATTGGCCTACTAGAACTTCCACACCCACCCAAAGTGACGTCAGGTAGTAGCAAAAGGCACTTTCCTACCATCCTCCAGATGGACGAAAACCTGATGCCCCGCCCACTGGAAATGACGTCATTGCCTCACCCACCGGAAGTGGCGTCACAGGGTGTGTGTGTGTGGAAGTGTGGAAAATCATGTATTCATACTACTTGTGACAATCAGACGATCATGTGAATGGAGCAAACAGCTGATGTGGTCATTGGCTCCAGGAAATGTTTGATGAAAGTGCTGATGCGTGATCGGAATTTTTTTATTTTTAGCCAACGTCATAAAAAACGTTTCATGCGCTGAGAAAAAAAACCACGCGTGCGCTCCCGAGAACCACCTAATTAATTTTAGCGGCCTAATCAGTACTACATACTGCTTATATACGTGTGTGTTCGTCTAATTATATAATAATAATAATAGTAATAATAATAATAATTTTAACTACACATGAAGGGAGTAACCAACTAACACTAACTTCAGCTAAAAATTATACGAAGTAAAGCAACAGGTAAAATGTGCGAATATCTGGTCAAGAATACTGGAACCAAGGTTAACACAGAAACATAATCTGGTCTTTTAAAGGACTTTGTTAGGGATAGCAAATTTAGTGTCTTTGGAAAAATTTCGGCGTTTTTACTACAAACAGTCTCTTCTGTCTGGCAGTTCCATTCTGGGACCACCCTCACAGAGAAGTAAGCACGTCTGTATTTATTTTTTATTTTTAGTATTTTAAATTTGAATTCTTTATTTGAATGTTAAATTTGAATCTTTTTTTGAATTTTAAATTTGAATGCTTAAGTAACCCATACAACACACTAGGATGTTCGCTAATCCTCTCCTCCTAAAGTCTAAGCCCCTTGTGACAACAGTCATTGAGATTCGTCTTCAGAACAAAAGAGTTCTGCGCCCCATTAGATGGCGTTGCCTGGCCCCCAACACCGGCACTGTAGCTTAAAAAAAGTAATAAAGTTTTCCTGCCACATTAATGCATCTTTCCTTTGGAGTGTAATAATGCGTGGTGAGCGATAAGGACAATGATAACTTTTCATCCCATATTTTTTAACTCTAAATGGAGTTTTATTGGTTCCTTGTACGATATGATGTTAATAGACAGATTATTCCTCCATTTGAAAGGATCGATTTAGTTTGAAGTATTGGGGCATTTTTGCATAGAATGGCATAAAGTATTCAAAAAAGGTTGGTAGGACCTAAAGTAAGTTTCGCGACAGTTCATTTAGAAGCTAAAACAGAGTACAAAACGCATTTTTTATCGAAATTGTTCACATTAATGATGACCTAGTTCTTTTGGCAAGTGGGAGAACAACTGTGATGTTTGATTTTTGTATTTTTTTTGAGAGAACCACAAACACTTTCCAGATGTCCCAGTCACTATCCTTTTACACGAAAGCTTAGATGGATTTTGATATTGGAGTAAGGGCTCGGCAAGACCCCTAACTCTTAGAAAAGGTTCCGATGGGGAAAATAAGAGCCAGACAACAGCAAGTAGAGTCTCAGCACCCAATATGAAGTCAATGACTAAACAAAACTGAATTGTTCAGTTTAAACGAGACACGTTGAAATAAAAAATACTAGAGGACTGTGGATAGGAGGATTACCTGAGACAGGTAGGTGTTGCTAACGTCTCGTAAATATTGCCCATGTGTATCATCATGTGCTACACGTGATACGTCATCTCACCTTCGAAAGCTGAGTTTTTCAGCTAGTTTTTGAAGAGGGTACATTTGGAGCAAAGATCCGGCTCATGTTTAGGCAAATTATTGCTTTGAATCATGCCATGTTACGAAAACTTCTCTGCAGTATGTATAGGTACTTGACAATTCTGAATTCATGTTCTTTTTCTAAAAGGAAAAAATAATCATCTAAAATAAGAATTCTTTTTTATTCAAGTAGAAATAAAACCCTCTAAATAAAAAAATGAACCATTTATTTATTGCAGTAGACTGCTCATGTTATTTATCTAGCTATTGTATTTGGTTTTGTAACCTTTCCATCTAACAAAATAAAGCTTTTTTCATGTTTTCCTTTCTTTTTACATAATACTTGCCCCACTAGAAATAAATTTGGAACTAGAGTTTTTGGGATTTCCTGGTTATAAAGTTCTGCAAGAACGGGTTCACCTGACTTATGTTAAAAAAAGTAAGCAGTCGTTCATATTTTTCAATTTACAGACTGAAAATTTCGTTAAAAAATTTTTGTAAGTGCCACTTATACGAAAATTTTCTTAACTTTAGAATCGTGCCTTTGTCTTCTACGCTAAAGTTAGATTTGTCAACAGCTGTTCAGGAAAAAATCGTCTCAACAATTATCCATGACATCCGGTTACTTCCCTCACTTAAGTTTTCTGGCAGAGTGAACCGTGTTTTTGTACTGCGAAACTAACTGAACAATATTGTGTATCCACTTGTATCCCCTGTCTGGTGAATCTTTTCCACATTGGTTTTCAGCGTTCTGTTGAAATGTGCTACCATGCACGCATTTTTCTCCGAATTTGTCGAGTACATGTTGATGTTATAATGCTTAAGAAGTGTTTTAAGTCTTTATTGTTGAGTTCACTCCCTTAATCAACTTGTTCATTTTTAGGGGGTGTCGTTCCCTTAAGTATCTTCTTAAAAACTCCGATAATGTCTACATCAGTTTTAGATTTAAGGAGAGTGAACCGAGCAACCTTAGGCAGTACGTTAATGAA
The DNA here is from genome assembly GCA_023313725.1 of Lithobius niger. Lineage (NCBI taxonomy): Eukaryota > Metazoa > Arthropoda > Chilopoda > Lithobiomorpha > Lithobiidae > Lithobius > Lithobius niger. The sequence continues at coordinate 10,208 of JAHWFP010192376.1, read as the reverse complement.
TTTAGGAGGAAGTTAAATCTTTTATTTAAGTTAGCGTAAGTGATCATTTCCAGCAAGTCACCATAGCCATAGCCTGCCATAGCTTGTTCATGCTTAGTTCAATCACTTTCTGCCTTAGAAAATTTACGTGTTCGTTCATTTTTTATTTCCTATTTCGAACCCTTCTTTGTTTTTGATTTTCTGAACTAGAAGCGTCTAGTTTTCCCTCAATGCCAGAGAATGAACCTCGCTTACTCTTTGAGCTTTGGAAATTAGAATTTCATCAGGAACATGTCAATGAGCTGTGGCAGGGCCTGTTACTTGTTATTTCCATCAGTTACTAATCCATTTTGTTTACCCATCAGTCAGTTCCATTCACAAAGGACATTAACAAAGGACATTCAAGCTGCGTTGTTTCCAAGGCTCTTATAAGTCCAGAATGGTTACAAGAGATTGCCATGTGGGAAGCCAGTGGTAGTAGATGACAAGCATGATGTCATGCTCAGAAGTTTTTCCAGGTTGATGTCAGAGATGTGTCTGTCATGTGTGCACAAGTATCTGAAGTAGGGAAGGACTTGATGTTCCCTCATATTGTCTTTACTGGGTCAACAACTGCATGACTTCATGTTTTGTAATATTTTTCGGTAAAAAAATTACTCCAAGCATGAGGTGCAGTCGTCTCTATAGCTCAATTCTTGTGAAAAGTGGTCAACTTGAGCTGTGAGACATGCATGCATATCTTCAATAGCGTGTTATAATTCATGCAGGAGTTTCTATAGTTGCAAGTCATGCGTTCCGTTATTTGAGCATTTAAATTGTGAGGATTTTGGTATTATCAAAATAGGGCTACAGAAGAACACAGCGCTAATGTTGCAGTGGCAGCCAGGACTGCAGAGTGGGGAATGGGAAGTAGGCACTGCTTGCATGTTGTCGTGAAATGTTGAAGAATTCCTGCTTTTTGTAGGAAGGGTTCTCACACTTCTTTGGGCCCTGGATAAAATTAATTTGTCGGTCGTAAAAGAATTGTTATATGATGTCTTCTGAACAGAGAAAATTCACAAACACATACAATGCATAAAACAATTTCGATTTTCGGTTATAATTTTTGGTTCTAGCTATCTAAAAACTGAACGAAGCACTAATTAGCATAGACAAAAGCTAAGCAATGATGATACAAGAACCAAAGACTAATTACAAAATAAAATAAAATATTAAACAAAGGATAAAAGTCCGCTATCTGTCCTCAGTGAACTACCATACTGGACATGACTTCACACATAAACTAATTTTTGACGTGCACATCCTGTAAATTTTCGCAGAGTTTTCCATAATGGGAAATTTTTAAATGTTCGTGACTCTCATATTGTTCATAGTGATAGTATAAGCCTATAATTATAACAGACTTTTTTGGTTTTCTCTCTGTACAAAATCAGGGTCTATCACATCTAATGTCTATCAAATGTTATGTTGAGCTCTCATGCTTTACAGCAGCATAAGACATTCAGTAGTGCCACACGATCCAGTTTGTGTAAGCCCTTTATACACTGGCCTTTATAGACTGGCATATGTAAATGAATGGGCATGTCCAACATTTAATAATGTGCACAAAATTTCTTTAAGAGCCGAGCACTGGGTTAAAAAAGAGATTCAGCAAAATTTAGACAGATGGGTATGTTTTGCCTTGGATTGCAATTAGTCATCAAACAGGGTCCGAAATACCATTCCATTCTGCAGCCTTCGATGGCAGAGGGTTGATTACCCCAACAAAGGTGCATATTGGCCTATATTACACTCTAGTGCTGTGCACCACTATACACCACTCCTGTCTGTCAACAATTTAATGAACCAGAGCTGAACGGTAATTGTTTATAGTGATTACCTACAAGGTATTTGTAGATAATCCTGACGAGTTCATTCTTACCATCTTCCTGGAGCAATATTGGATAGCTCTCTAAGCTCACCTGATAGAATGTCCTTGAGCAGTGCACTTGGGAAGAGCAGACCGAAAGTTGATAGTTCTGGATGTCTGAGTGGGTTTCAGAAAATGCGAAGCATATCTAAGATTCAAGAATTTGTCACAATGATTCTTGAAGTCCATAAACAATATCTAGCTATCCACCATCTCTTGTTCAATGTTGAAACACATGCAGGTATGGAATGCTTTAAAATCATCAAACATAGTTTTAATTTATTGCAGAGAACTTCTGCCAGTCAAAGATATCGTCCACATTGCGGGTCCAATAACTAATCTATGAATGTGAGCTTAATTTATCTGTTCATCCCCCCAAAAAAGAACAAAACATCGCATAAAAAGGTAGAAATAGAAGACCCTGCTGGCATTTCCTGAACCTGGGTGTAAAACTCTCCATCAAGCTGGCAATAGGAGGTGTTTAAAATTGTTCGGCAATAACTAAGGCTCCTAAGCATTGCCTCATCCTCATCGACAGTAACATATTCCAAGCGGCACTGCAGAATAGACCTCTGTCAACGGAGGAGGAGAACAATATCTTAATGTCAAATAACATACTTCCATCCAATCGGAATCCTTGACACCCCCTCTAAATCTGGAACTGCAAAAAGTTTTATTTAATAAAAGCTAGCAGTCAGCCTGCTTCTACTTCTAGCATTTACATCTCATTGGGTCGTAATTTTGCCCTCTTTTCTTTTGAACTGCATGCCAAATAAAAACAAAACTTGGTCAATCTCTGGGTCAAAAGAAATAGTCCTACTGTATGTCCTGTATGTCTTTGTGAAGCAGCAATTTTTGGTTAAATTCCTTAAGCTTGCCAGTGCACAGCGTCCAGAACTAGTGTGAACCAATCTTGTTGTGGGGATTGAAGCTGGGATTCGTCTGTACCCACAGGCCAAGGACATCAGCCAAGACATAGTAAATAAAGTGGATTTACTGATGGTCTTGTTTTCACTACCCAAACCTCACAGAAAAAGATCAGTTCGCTCTTAAGTCTCTTGCTTCGAATCAGAACATGGTGGTTTGCAAGGCAGACAAGGGGAAGTGCCACTGTGGTACGTGACTCTTCTGAATGCCGCATGAAAATCCTGGAAGACCTCGATGATGCGTACCAGTTCCATAAATTAGCAGAATTACCAGTGTAACAATATAAAACTGGTGTTCTTACGTGTCTTAATTTTCTGCTGCATCAGAAAGCCATCAGCATGGCACTTAATAATTTGCTCATTGTGCAATGCAATGTGCATTTCCCGAGGTACCCCTTCATCTTCACAACGTATAAGATGCACAAGAATGGTTTCACCATAAGACTTTTCCCACTGATCGTTTACTAGAGAAAACTGTTTTCCAGATTTCAGATCAGGCAGTATAGGTGCCCTATTGGGTCGAAATGAGTGGAGGTTTATTCGTGGCAAATGACATTACTCATTATTCCCTCCATTACAGCGGTGTCATTCTGTGATGTCTCTTGGAACGCCTTGTAGCTGTACGAGATGAGGCAAACCCATAGGCCTTACCACTCCACTTACAAGTGGTCTCCATTGTTGAAACCGATTTCAACACCACATATATCCAGAACGATAGTGAATTTTACACCTAGGTGCAGGGGGTGCCTGCGAGGTCTTCGTTTTCTACTTTTTATGTGAGGTCTTAGTTTTTTTTTTAGATAAACGCATAAATCAAGCTCACGTCCCACATATTATTTATTAGACACACTAAGTGGATGATATCTAAGCCAAAATGAAGCACTCCAATGGCATTAAATGTGTGATAGATGCACGGTTCCCAAGCTACTGCAGGGGAGGTGCGAGCCGCTGTTGGCACAATACTGCAAAGATCGGTGGTGAACTTTTTATTTTTAACTAAAAGGCAAAATTTTTATTTTTAGATGTCTACAGATTTTTTTTAATCTACAAAAATTTCGTCCAAAATTCTACCGACTTTTTTTTACCCACCTGGTAACACTGCCTCATCGTAGTGTAAAAATAACCCACAGCAATTAGGAGGCGGGGGTGCTATTACGTGCTAGTCCTAATGGGGATGAATACTGTAGAAAAGGTTTGGAACCGCTGTGCTAGATGATCTCAACACCTTCCACCTTCCCTTTACCTACTGTCAAAAAGGAGATTGTGGATGGTTCCATGGCATTTTCTGACCTGAACATTCATCGTGACTAATTCTTGCGTCTACACTTCACATTTCCTGAAACCCATTCATAACTATCTGCCTTTGATCGGCCCACCTCCAATGTGCTGAAGAACAATCTTTCAGGTTAGCTTTGAAGAGCCATCCGACATTCGAGCCATTTGTACTGCAGGGACTTCTACATGTTGATCTTCCATTTTTCGAGGTTTCTCTAGTGGTCAACACCCAGGGCCACTCTCTAAAATTATTGGCACTCGGTTCTCACACTAAGTGCAGAAAGCATTTTTTTCCAATCGTGTAGTCAAGCCATGGAATTCTCTTTCCCTGGGATGTGGTCGGGGTCCTGTCTGTCGGCGCTTTCCTGATTTTGTTGACGAGACAACCTCTGTCTTCTTTTCTTAAACACATCTATTAGGACTGGCATCAGTGGCCCTGTTCTCTGCCATAATCCTAGCCCTAATGGCTAAAGTTCATATTATTATTGTGCTAGGCAGGAGGATCGTAAATGTACTCGGTAGGACTACCTGAAATACTCCATCAACAATTACCCTGTAGCACTGGTTCATAAAATTGTTGACAGAGAACCTATCAGGAATCAACCACTTTGTAAACTATTTCTGACGGTGGCCCGTGAGACTGATCCCCACCCATTTTGATTGGATTTTTTGCCGTTTATGACGGGTATTTTTCAGGCAGTTCAGCAAATACTGGCAAGGCACAACATTAGAGTGGGGTCTAGGCCAACAAGCACCATTTCTGGGACAATTCGCTCTCCACCCCTCGTAAGATGCAGAATAACGGGGATTTTGGCCGCAGTATGGTGCATACTGGCAATCCTGGGCAAGACATACCCACCTGTCTAAATTTTGATGAATCTCTTTTAACTCACTATTCGACACTGAAAGAAATGTTATTTTTATTATTAAATATCGGGCATGTCTCTTCATTTATATAGCCCAATGTAAGAGGGCTTTGGGCTTGAGCAAACTAGCTTATGGGTCGGCATTAGCGAAAGGCAACAAGTCTTATGCTGAAGTAAAGCAAGAGAGCTCATCACAACATGCAATAGACATTATCGGCTTGCGGATTATGTCCAGGGAGAAAACCTAAAAAGCCTGTTTACAATTAGAGGCCTGTAATATCACTGTGAACAAAACGACAGTTGTGAATATCGTAAAAATAATTACCGTTATGGAAAGATGGGCTATAGTTGGATGTTGGATGTCGGATGTTGCTTGTCAACACACTTTAGTTTCTGTGCGACATTATTTTCAATATAGCGGTTCACTGAGGTCAGATCGTGCCTTCATTCTGTGTTTTATTTTGTATGTATTCTTTGGTTCTTGTCTCACCATTATTCACGTTTGTATATGCTCAATAGTGTTTCAGATGTTTTTTATGTAACTAAGTCCAAAAATTACAGTCGAAAATTTAACTTGGTTTTATGCATTGCCAGCCAGGAGGCATCTTATAACAACAAAAAGTTATTGAGATTGTATGCGGTGGATTACCATAAACTCCCCCTCATCAACAGAATCACTGTTAACATTATCACTAAGGGGCAACATGATCGTAGCATTTAATGTGCATGACAACGTATGAGGCGGGTCTCCTGCAAATCGTAAGCTTATTCCTGGATTTGGGAGTCAGCCACAAATATCGCATACTCTCATTGGGTGTCCCAATTTGCCCAATAAAGACGTAGCATATATGCAAATGATGGTTGATTTTGGAGACACGTGACATTATAAAAGATGGTTATTTAATTCATCCGCTTGGATTTGGTAGTGATTCCAATTTACACCTACTTTAGTATGTAAATAAATAAACAGACCCGGTGTAGTATCCAAGAACTGCAGTGTAGTCCAGTGTACAGACATAGAGATGAAAGTAAAATCTTTTCTTGCATGGTAAGACGGGTGTTTATTTATTTATCTTCCATTGCATTTTCATTTCTTGACTTTTATGTTTATTAAATTTGATAAAAATGAATATTAACAAATATCTTTTTTTTTTCATTTTTCTTTTTTTTCTAAGTATTATTTGTTCATATTACATGACAGCTGGTGCTTATTTCGTGAAATACATATTTCCAAAATGAGGCAATAAATAGCAATGATGATACCAAGCGAGAGAATAGCAAAAGCTCCTATGACTTGCTGAACATGAACAGTCATCAATGGTTTGCATTTGCAAGCAGAAGCGTCGTGTTGATTAAAATATTTGTTCTGAAGCTTCTGTAATATTCCTGAGCTTTGCATCCTCAAAAGTCTAGAAAAGTCAGAGGAAGAAATATATAAATAATTACGCACTTTTTAATGATACGTGCTGCGAATCGGATCTCCACGTGTTTGTCTCCCTGTCAGTCTCCACGATGACATTATACGGTAACCCAAACTATTCATTTCAAATAAATAAAGAAACACAGATGCAAACCTATTTACGTTGCCTTTAGAACTTATATGTTAGATTGCCTGAGCGGGGGACTTATATGTCAGACTGCCATCTTTATTTATCTCAAACTTTTCACGTACATTTTCTGCCTTTTTGAGGCTTTCAGTTCGTAAATCAATACAGAGTTAGGAAGGGATTTGGGAATTATTACTCTCAGGCATTACAATTATTCCCCCCTGAATTGCACATTATAGTTCTAGTCATTATTCAGGGGAGAAAAGAACTTGACAAATAAAAGATAATGGAAAGCATGCATGTCACATTTTTCAATTACTAGCTGATGACCACCGTCGAACAAATTCAACCCATTCTTAAACTTTTCTTGGCTTCACAGCTTTTTTCTGTTTATTTATCTACCTAAACCTTGCATCACTTAAAGAAATCCAAAGCTTCGGAACGGCCCAGCTCAATTCTGAATCTTATTAAATATTTCAAGGAGAATAGAGGTTCTTGAAAACTGACAACTAATGAGAAATTAATCAATGATCAATGACTCCACCCAAAGAAGAATTTTAAAGGATGGGTAGGTTTTCGGGATTTTTTAGATACTGGACATCCACTGCACTATTTTAGGAATCAGCTGTACAGAAATTCCAACCATTTTAACCATAGTTTGCATGAATCAGATGGCAGTCTATTAACAGTGAATTTGGTGTGTGAAGAGTGCAGAGTGCATGGAAATAAAGAAGGAAAAACGCAGGTATACACTTGCTGTCCTTTTTTTATATCGATTACCAGACAAATGAAACAAGTGAGCACCAATAGAGGATAGCGCAAAATAGCTTATACCGGAAGGTGCACCAACACATAATGCTATATTCCCTCACAAGTTAATTTAGGGGGAGCCCTTCACAACAATCTATTTTACAGTGCATTACATGACATTTATGTGTACTTAATAAGGCTGTACCGATACCGAGCTGCCGAGGCGATTCTCGCCAAGCAGAGCATGATCGGCAATGGTCGGTACACCGAGCAATTACGTCCATTTAACCGAGCCGAGCAGCAAGGCTCGCGTCTAGTCTTGGCATGCGATCCTGGGTGCAATAGACTTTAAACGCGCGCTTCATTTTGGCAGATTCGGTCTATGCTGAGGGGTTCGACAAAGCTATAAATCTCATACACCCAAGATTTAAGATTTATAAATCCGTTGTTAATCTGTAAATCTTGTGTAAATCATTTAAATCTTGTGTAACTCGTTCAAATCCTTAAATCTTGTACAAATCTTGTAAATCACGTAATCTGGTGTAAATCATTTAAATCTTACTTAGATCTTTGTGTAAATCTTTAAATCTGTAAATCTGTGTAAATCTCCAAAATTTCGTGTTAATCTCTAAATCTTCTCTAAATATATGTAAATCTTGAAAAAATCTTCCTATGTATATCATTAAATCCTACTTAAATCTTTAAATCCCAGTAAATCTGAAAATCTTCATGTAAATCTTTAAATCTGTAAATCTGTGTAAATCTACAAAATTTCGTGTTAATCTTTAAATCTTCTCTAAATATATGTAAATCTTGGAAAAATCTTCTTATGAATATCATTAAATCATACTTAAATCTTTAAATCCCAGTAAATCTGAAAATCTTCATGTAAATCTTTAAATCTGTAAATATGTGTAAATCTGCTAAATTTTATGTAAATCTGTAAATCTTCTGAAAATCCATGTAAACAATTAAATCTTACTTAAATCTTTCGTAAATCTTTAAATCCGAGAAAATCCGTAAATCTCCTTAAATCCGTTGGACGATTTACAGATTTACAAATCTCGTACACTTTTTTTGTCTTTGTCGAATCCCTCGGTCTATGTGTGGTTCCTGCTGCAGGAAGGTTGAACGACTACCACACAATTCAATAAGGAACTAAATTTGTAGGTAATTCGTGCAGGTTATCTACTTTTTTATGCTGAAACCTAAAAAAAGTTAAACAACTAACCTTCATCAAGAAAAACCTCAGCATTTTAGTGTCATTTAATTGTTTTGAATGGTCAATTGTTAAAACTTTTATTAGCTTAAAAGTAACTTACTCATAATAAAATTACTTTTTTTGTTATAAAAATGGTTTAATTGGGCCACACCAGATATGCCGATATGTCATGAAATACAGTATACGAAACTAATAGTAGCCTATGGTTGCTGCTATCTAGGACGATATATGGTAAACTGCGTTTACCGGACTAGCAGATTCACGGCTTAAGACGCAGCCAGCACCGATATGTCCGCTTTGAGATAATGGGATGGCAACCGCCATAATGATTGGCATGGGGTACACAATGTTCGAGAAGCAGAAGTCCGACGAGTAGGGAAAAACACGCATGGCTACACTACACTGTGAGACTCTTTGCAAATTTATCCTAGCACAGGAAAAAAGTTTGTACTAATTTTCCAATAGCAATTCGATTTTAGAAATTTATTTTTGCATCATTTTTAAGATATACAGTGTTTTCACAATTTTGGTAACCTGCTCAATACATATTTACCTGAATCGAACAATTACGACAGAAATGATGAATTATGGGATGTGCATTCTAGAACGATATATTTAAACCGCAATATGGTAATCCTGCAATATATTTATTTATTTAATTTATTTACAAAATTATTGTAACCCCCTACAAAGAGCATGACAGCAATTTCAGATTAAAACAACAATTTCACGAATCTCATTCAGGCGAGAGCAGAGACGAGACAGGCGTGAAAGGGGTACATTAATAGGCACAGCCATATTCTTCTTGCCTGAATGCGATTTGCAAAATTTTTGTGTTAATCTGAAATTGCTGTTATGCTTTTTATAGGGGGTTGCAATACTTTTGTAACTAAAATAAATAAATAAATATATTGTAGGATTGGCCTTCGGCGAATCTCATCAGATATCATTCAGACGAGAACCGGAAGTTGGCTGGTGCCATGTTGCGTTGTTGACGTCTGCCAAGCGTTGGATGGAAGGCAGATTGCGATGGTTTGTAATGCATTGTTTCTAGTACAGTTGCCACCCCCTGCTGCTACGCCAGGCTGTTTTAGTGAAAAGAATTGTTCTATCTAGAAGCCTGATTGGCATTTAGCGAGTGCTGATTACAGGGATGCTGCTGCTGTGAAAAATGTGAAAATTTGCCAGTAGTAAAAAAAAAGGAAAAATGTAAAAAAAAAAACACGAGTGTTGGTGTGAAAAAAAAGGCAAAACGAAGTAAAAATACAGTCAAATTATCAGTCTTCACTTTGGGCTCGAAATTACGTAGGCATGACTGTTATAACAAGAAAAAAAATGGATTGGTTTATTGCCGGAGCAGGGACGATGCTAGAATCACTTTAGTGGGGAGGCGGCAGTGGGACACCAATTTTAGCCAGGGGGGCGAACCGAAAAATGCTAATTTTTCGGTTTCCCCCCTCCAAAAAAAAAAAGAAAAAATAACAATCTTGTAATTTCTTTCTCACTCCAAGCGTTCTTAATTGTTTTCTACACTATTTTTCTTGTAATATTTATAAAACCAGCTGAAAAAAGATGATTTTACAACTCTCACTGTAAAACCTAGGCTCTATTGATGTGACCTCAAGTCCTTCTTGTTGCTGTGAAAGAAACTACGTAGTTTTCTTAACATGTAACCAGAATTTTCTTCGTTTATACGTCTGATTTTGATCTGATGTTGGGGGGCGCCGGGGGGGG